>WBZZ01001941.1:52500-105000 GCA_019918135.1 Paulinella micropora
AATACTTAATAAAGGCAATAGTATGGAAATACTAAAGTTCAGGACTAATATTAAGTAATAGTGACAAAAAGGCAATTGATTGCATCCGTCTAACTTAAGATGAAATTATTAGTACTACCGGCTACTTGACTAAAACTGAATTAATGATTCTAATATTGGGAACAACGCACCCCCCCGAAATCCAAATTTCATAACGGCGAAGTTAAGAACATGGATTTTCAATAGGATAACTTGATCTCATTAGAATTATTATTGTTGTCCATGGCTCTAGGACGGCTCATTACTCAGCAATATGTTCAAGTAACATATATATATATATATAAATATGTGTAGACCAATTTCAAATTTTTCAAGCGCTTCCCGTAAATGGGTATCGTTCGGAAAAAAATTAGAAATTGAAAGGATAAACGAATAAAGCAACACAATGATAAGAACAATAAACATATGGTTATCATATGATAACAAACAACGCAAAATCAATCATATATCAGACAGTGTAATAAAACCAAATAGTACACAATGTAAGAATACTATGATTGCTAACTTAAAAAAAAATTGGCGTGAGGATCAAAAAGGGCAGCCCAAGGGCCGATCAACTCCCTTATTCATCATCTCCTCGTATGTATAGGAAAGGAAGAAGGAATGAAACAACACAAAAAGGAAAAAGATGAAAAAGACACATTAGACGCTCTCCACATTCAGTCACTAGCTCTCTCGCTTACTAGATTGCTCACGCTATTACACACCCCCCGAGCTCATATGCTATCATAATCATTACATAAGCCGCTCACAGTCATCAATTCTATCTTCATTAGTTCTTCATGCTCTCCAATGACTAGTTATGCTCTAACTATAAACGCAAACTGAAATAGCGCAGGTAGCTAGTCTGAACTACTCACTCAACGTTAAATCAAAGAATAAGCAAAAGAATAACTACATGCAGATAAAATCATGCAATACAAGCAAAAATGTAAGATAAATGATAAAAGAGACATAATGAGTCAATACATAACGCATTGGGGTACGGAGAATAGTAATAAGTGACTGTATGTATAATATTGCCATAAAATAAGCGAAATACGCAATACGACAACATTAACATATCCATCTCAATACGTCTATTCTCTGTCAGTAAAATCGCCGCCTCCGCTCAGCCTACCATCGCACTCTAGGCTTTACGGGCTATTAGCTAATTTAACTTCGCCTGTCAACAGCTAATATCTCTATGACTAACATCATCAGCTATTGCTATATTCGCTGTAGCTATGCACCCCCCCAGCTCCGTACACAACTATTATTGCTGCCAAGTATGTATGAGTTACAACATCGACAAAGCTATGAGTAAAACGACAACGTCACACAAACAGACATCGATAATGATAACACATTGAAAAATATGTTCTGCAGCATATATATAGTGTGACTGAGGGTAATGTGTACGGTGTAACAAATATACTCACAAATGACAAATGTATACCATGCACATTAAAACAATTAGCTACAAATACCAATAGCATAGAAAACGTTTAAGTCACAACATAGAATAGCAGTACCAACACAGGGAACAGCAGAAAACGACGCAAAAATGTACAAGGCATTATGACTTGAGAATATAGCATGGTCTCATTCTGAGAATATAGTCCTCTATGCTCACTAGCCACTGTGTACCTTATTCGCTAGTTCTCGCACTCTCTAAAACTCTCTTGCAATACTATTCTCACGGACATGGTGTAAATGAACAAGGTCACTGGGCATGAAGAACTCTCGTGCTTCTCTCTCGCGCACTCACACTCGTTCTCATCACGCCCTCACCACCACATCACTTGCACTAGCGCGCATCACACGCGATCGCTCGCCCTCGCATGCTTCTCACTCGCGCTCTCTCGTCCTCACTTGCCTTGCTCGCTCGCACTTACTTGCTCACTCGCGCTCGCCTTTCTCACACTACTCACCCCCCCTTTTTACCTCCTATACTTGCTAAAGGTGGTAAAAAATATACATGTGCATGGTCATGAAGCTGTTGACATAAATGACAACAACAATCAAGATATGACGCAGTTATCACGCAAATACTCCATCAAAACCAAGCATAAGTGTCATATAAAAGGGATAAGAGTCAAGCAAATCATCCACAAGCAGTAAGCTTACACATAATACAAAACAAGTGATACGACAAACAAAAAAAATGGCACAAAAGCACTGCAGACACTGTCGACTCTCGATGCTACTAGGAACACTCTGTCCTACTGCCTATACAGGTTCTTTTGCAACTCTATGTGCTCAACCTAACAATAATTAAAAGGCAGGAATACTCTCTCCTCTCGGCCGAACTCTCTAATGCGGGCTTCACACTCACTCATGGTGTGGTGCTCTCACGCGGGTTGCCCTAGGACTCACACTATCGAACCCTAGCCCTTGCCTCTAAGCACTGCTCTCAGGCGGGTTGCCCTAGGACTCACACTATGGAACCCTAGCCCTTACCTCTAAGCATACCCTCTCTCTGACTTGTCACTACCTCGCGTCTGCCTTTTAAAGAACAGAAATTGCATGAGAACACTACGCCCCCACACACTCTCACTAGCTTTACGTGACATGTCAACGCGGAACTGTCATACACTCTACGCAACTCTCTGTGCGCAACATGTCAACGATTGCTCTTTCCGCCACCTTCGTACCGAGAACTCATAACATCGACTCACAAACAAAATGAATGAATAATCACAGAGTTAAATGTCGCTCACGATACACGCACACAGTATATATCGTTTTACCCTGACACATGTAAAACGCGAACGTAATACACGTGGAACACAACATTCTCATTCTCTCCGTCGACAGCATCACCTCTATGTCGCCCACGATACACTCACACAGTATAATATATCGTTTTACCCTCACGCATGTTATACGCAAACGCAACACACGTGAAACACGACATAATCACAAATATGTGTCACGAATTGGTTGTTCGTAACACCCAACCATACATTGACGGCACTTATACAATGTGTCCAGAAGACAGGAGTAACATATGTTAGACTCGTCAAATGAACACAAGGAAAGGTCAAAGACATACAAGGATACATACGAAGACTCACACGAATGCGTATGTGACACATGTACCAAGGTGGACAGATAGAATAAATATGTGAACACGAATCAAACTCATGCAACCCACGCACAACTGATTCAAACGTCCACAGCACAACGCACAAGCGGAGAACGACACGGGCCATGCATGCATTTCCTGTCACACGCCCAATCACATGTCCCCCACTCAATACGCAAGTGTGCACACACATGGCACAAACACAACATCAACGCGCTCATCATTCTCGCTCATGAGACACTAATCCTTTCAGCTTAGCCAGCACCTCACACACTCTTAGCCGCATTAATGTCAAAGTCGCTCAAGCACTCTCCTAGCGACCAATCACTCACTCGCTCTGTGCTAACTTAGCCTACTATCTTTGTACTGTCACACCTATACCTCATCTCTGTCCTCACTCTCGCCACCGCCTCGTAGCACATATCACATTACATGTCATGCGTTTGGTCAACACGTAGTTCAGACTAAGACAAGTCGTACAAATCATATAGGCATACAGGATGAAAAGAGAAAATGAAACTCTATCCAAACCCATTCATGCAGTCACACACACAATTTACACGACATCTCGTGAGAACATAGGTAAAAAACAATCGAAAGAAAGACAACTCTGACCATTTATGACCAAACAATCATAACGATGGACGACATGCATGCTTGGCACACTTATGTAACCATGACACCACAAGCCATGCGTTCGGCGATCAAACAACACAAGAAAACAAGGACAACATGTAAACACAAAGAAAACAAAAACGCAACGCACGTACAATGCATTCGTAAGTGTCATACATGCAACACAATCAAAATGATAGTAGAGACACGGATCATACATCGCACACATCCGTACAGCACAAAATCACACAACACACTACTACAATTCAGCACGACAACAATGAATTCAATCACAGTCGCTCTTCTCTCTCCTTCGTCAGCTCTACTCACGACCGCTGACAATGTATCTCCTCTCTCTATAAGCTAAAAGCTATACTCGCGTCCTACGCACACCATCACGCTATCTGCTCGTCATTCATGGTGCATGCACGCATTAATCTCACGCAGGCTTACTACCTCTCTCATGCTAATCACTCTTGAACCTCACTTACTCACTCTCTCTGGCTCCTCTATCATAGCATTCACTCTGCCTGCTGCTCTGCCTGCTTTCTCTCTCTCTCTCTCTCTCTCTCTCTCTCTCTCTCTCTCTCTCTCTCTAACTCTGACTCTCACTCTGTTGATCTATACTGCTTCAATCAACACAACACAACACGATAATCGCAATATAACACCAAGTAAATAATCACTAATCATATCGTGTAAATCAGGATAAAAACACAAACATAAAGATTCATACACGTATAGTGTAATTATATTATGATGTTCATCCATCAGCATCACATAAAGATATAATGCAAACGCACGAGGCATAATATATCGACACCAAAAAAAATACATATTGAAACAGTATGTCTTCACACAAACGCACTACAAAACAAAATAAGTGAGAACTCTCAAACAAAATAGCACCAAGACTAAGCAATGTAGAAAGCAAAATAAATTAGCAAAATGTTATTGAAGATATGCAGACTTAAGAGCCTTTGAGCCTATGTTCGTACATACCCTCTAAAACAAAATGCATGATAAACTCGCACGCACTATCTAAATGCTTAGATTAGTTACTATAGACCTACTCGACTAGCTAGCTTTTCTACTCTCTATCCATCCAAAGAGAGAAAGAACATATATGAGAGGAAAGAAAGAGAACTACACTAGTGTGGCCAGATTGGGCACCCACACACGTGAGTCCCTATACTAAATGTAAGTATATGATTCTAACATTCTAACTATTCTAGCTATTCTAGCTGTTCTAGCTATTCTAGCTGGATGCAGTTTCATGTCTTGCCCAGGACGAGCCATTATTGTTGAATATCATTGGAAAGGAGATAGAGAGCTGAAGCTGGGAGCTGGAAGCCAAAAACGCTGAAAGCTGAACTGAGCTGGAAGCAGGACGCTTAGCTGGTCTGGAAGCTGGGCTGGAAGCCAGGAAGCTGGAAGCTGGGCTGGACACTGAGAGGGGAAGGCGTCAGTCTGATCAAAAAGAAAAAGTTAGTGAAATTCTCTCCCCCCACGCCCACTCTACGCCCAAACGAACACGAACTGCGGACGGAACAATGAAAATAAATGTCTTGTGACAAGGTGTATCTCTCACTGTGTTTTTGGCAACGAAAGTGCCAATGCCAAACACAAAATGTCCTCAATGTCATACTCACATAACACCACAGACAGTCCACAAAGGTGTAACATCACACGCACACTAATCGACACATCAGGGTCTGTTGAAATGTCCGTAAAATACGTGATAAATCGCCACAAAAACATGTCATCTCTCATGGCATCCCTCAACCCTAACAACTTCTTTCGCCCCTCGGCTCTTATATGTGCCTTAGTCTCTGGGGTCATCCTAACGGGCACTCTAAGCAATGGCCTACTCAATGGCTCTTTTCACATGCTCCTTAGCTCTTTTCGAGAGAGAGAACCTACACTAATCACACACGAAGTGAGACGCCACTCTATCCCACTGCTCTATCCGTTCTCAATCTCTCATTAAACTGAACTATTCTGTTATTATCTGTCTATCCATTAGACGTAAGAGAAGAGAAAGAAAAATTATTCGACTGCTGACATCATCTAGCTGAATGTACGTATGTGTCTACCTTCCTGTACCTATGACCCCTTCGACCTTACGCTAACTCCTACTGGTAAGGAGGGATGAATGTGGGCTTCTTGGCCCTTTTTACGTTCACTTTCGCTGTCAGTAACAGCGCTGTCACGATCGAGGTCATGGTAGCCACTCTTAATCAGAGCAATACACTTTAAAATCCAGTGGACTCTCTGCCACTCTGCTCTGATATCTCTGTATCTCTGTATCTCTGTACTCACCTTTTCGCTAGGTGAGGCTTTTCCTCCGGGCAAGACTGTTCTCTCCTCAGTTTTGTAAAATTGTCAGGTATAGATGTACTGAGAAACTGTCTCTGTCTCGTTGTGCAGACTGAACAGTAGATGATACAGAAAATCTCGGCGTGAATTTTTGCAAATTCACAGCCTTCATTTTCTGTGTCGCACCCTCTCCTATTGATTATAAATACAAAGAAACAAAAACAAACAAAAAGCCTTATACAGCACACTTAGAGAAAAATTTATGTATCATTAAACTGACCTTTTTCGTCTTCCTCTTTAAAATCAACTCTGACTCAACCACCTACCACACAAACAAGTATGGTAGATAAAATTCATTTGAAACAAGGAGGGCTTTCGCCCAATTTTTAAATTGAATACACACCAGTTTATACTCCTATGTGCAAAAGGAGTTAGTGGTTATAACCACTTTTATTCAATTCTAGTTCTCTGTCTTTTGTATTTCTCATATGATTCCGATGAAGTTTTTCCGCTATCAATCATTTTTCGCGCTTTTATTTCATCATCAAGTCCCATTGGTTGATTTTCCGTACTTAACCAATGTTCAAATAATCTTAATTGTTTCTTCTTTCGTTCTTCTTCTCTCTTTTTTTCTCTTTTCATTTGTTCAATTTTCTCTTTTCGTTCAACATCATCATTTCGTTTATTAAGCAACTCATCAAGAGCACTTCCTTTATTTATACATTCTTTCTTTTCTTTCTCTAATTCTTTTCTTTCTCGTTCATTTCGTTCTAATTTACTTATTATATTATCATATTTGACATCATTATTAGCCTTATCTCTTACTAAATCTCTTCGTGTTCTATCTTGTAATTTCTCCAGCCATTTATTTTTTCTTCTCTTTCAACATATTCACCTTCGTTATTGTCAACACTGATACCATCATCCTCACTCATAATTGCGAGGGTGAAAAAAGACGACAGAAAGCAGTCCAAAAGCAAAAAAGCAAAACTTTGCTGGTGTGTTTTTTTGCCTCACCTTTTCCGTGTGCGGTGGCCGACCGAATAAGTAAAATGGAAAAACTAGTCAGGCGGGTACATATCTCCCTCCATTTTTTCTGGAACACTCCAAACCATGTGTTTTTCCTCACGCTTTTTCATTCTGCGACTTTTTCAGAATTCCCAAAGTGTACAAGAGAAGAAATCCAAACCATCGTCGTTTTTTGTGCGCATAGATGGCGGACGACCCAACCACACTGGAGGAAGCAAAGGAACCAGAGGAGCCCCGCCCAGAAGACCCAGAAGTCAAGGTAAGGTTGTTGTTTGCTTCCTTTTGTATAAAAAATGTGTTGCAGGCTTTGGCAGAGGCAGTGAGTGTTATGCGAATAGGCCTCATAACATCACAGAATATTCCAGCAGAGTTGGGGGCGAATATAGTTATCATTAGTCGCAGTCCTAACAATAATATCAGAAAACGAGTTGAGAGTAAGGAAACATACTGGTTTGAGATAGACGAAAAGAACGGCGTCGCAAGACTTTACAACCAACGAAATGAAGGATTACCTTCCATCAAATTGAATTGCTATAAGTCTAGGATGAGAAAGGATCAAATCCCTGAGCGGTTCGTTGTTCGTTTGACAGACGGAAGTTTCAAATTATTTCGTCTCTGTGACAACAATGAAAATATTTCTAACTTCTACGTGCTCACCATCAAGACCGCTTATCGGGTGGTGTTCGATTAAACAACAAAAATATTAGCAAAATAAACAATATTATGAATTCTCTTTCAAAATCGCTCCACTGCTTCATAATGTTGTTTATTTTTTGCTTCTGCTGAGTTGACAAGAGACACTGCGAATACAGGAAAGTTTTTCATTAAATATCAAATTGGACTTTTGCTTTTCTTTCCCTTTTGCTAGTTCTTATGTTTTGTGGTTCTATTTCTTCTCTCTTTAGCAGTTCTTTAGTTTTCTTTTTTTTTAATAACTTCTTTAGTTTGCTCTTTCATATCTTTTTCTTCGTTGATTGGTTTAACAAAATCAGTCTTCAATAAATCTCTAGGATTGTTTATTTTTATCTCTCCCGAAAAATACTTCCGCTTGTTTAGCCTGAATTCCTCTATGAACTTTATGATTATAAGCATCTACTAAGTCTTGAATATAACTAACCCAATCAAAATTACGATTGGTTTCAAATAAAAGGTCTAGCCATCTTCTAATACTCCTTATAACTCTATCAACAACCGCTAAGGCTCTGTGGTCGCCAACTTCAACTACATCATGTCTAATTCCATTTTCAATAAAATATTCACAAGTTGCTCCTTTATATTCTCCCCCGCTGTCGGTAGTAATTGATTTCGGTTTATATTTAATTGTTTTCAAAGCATAATAGACTTCTTTTGCGGTTTTATTTTTTAATGGAATGATTATTAAATATCTTGAATGACAATCTATCCAAACAAGCATCCAAGCATACCCCTTATTTCCTTTCTTATCTTTATCTTACTCATATCTGCTAAGTCAAGAAAGACTTGGTCTAATGGCTTATCAACCCATATAGTATTCCATGTTTTCTGGTTCTTTTTCTGATAATGGATTTCTAGTGCTTCTTCTTCTTTTGTTTTAACTAATTCTCCCGTAGGTGTGTCTCCGAGACTATTACGATTTTGATTATTAATAATTGTATGTTTATGGTCAAGTCGATTTTCCTCACTCATCTATATTTTAGAATTTTAAAAAGCATTTTTCAATATGATTATGTTTTTCTTATTTGTCTTTTCAGATTGATTATAAACATTAACAGAAATGTTTGATTTCTTACCTTTCCCTTTCTTAGGTTTCGGTTCTTCTTCTTCACTACTCTCACTTTCACTTTCTTCACTCTCCTCAGGCTCAGTCTCTGGTTTCTTACTCTTCTTCTTTTCTCTTTTAGTTTCCGCCTTCGCTCTTTTGATTTTCATTTTCGTCATCTTTTCTGCAATGATATCAGTGAAATCAACCTCATCTTCACTCTCACTCTGCTCAGGTGTGTCATATTGTTCCTTCTCATTAATAATATCTGTTGCTAAATTTTTAACCGCATTTCGTCTTCATTTTTAACCGCATTCCGGTATTGTTCCAAAACCTTTTTGGCATGTTCCATTTTTCTCTGCTTCGCTTTTTGTTTAATTCCATCGACTGCTTTTCTCCAGTTTTGTCGGCTCGCTTCAGGACTGTGCATTTTAGAATCTCGCTTCGTGCTTCGCACTCTCGCTTATTCTAAAAATATTTTATACTAAGATTATTATATTTTAGTATTTTTAAAATTAAATATTTATTATAATATACAATGGGAAGTCAGTACAAAAGTTTACTCGGCCTTAATGAGTTGGCTGTTGATAGTCTAAACATACTTAACTTAGACTTAACCAATACCAACATAGTCAGTCTGAGTACAGTCAGAGTGCCAGAAGATGCTGACCCAATAAATCTTTATTATACAGATGCGCGATTTGACACACGTCTCGCTTTAAAATCAACGACGGACATCAAAGAAGGAAAAAATACAGAGCAACGAGTGAGGGAAAACGACGAAGTCAAAGCCTCAACTCAACACAGAAGCAATACTTCCAATCCGCACCAAACCAGTTTATATAATTTGATAGACACAAACATATTTGCACAAGCGAGCGGGCAATACTTAACTTACAACGATGTAGAAGGCAAATGGAAGAATACAGCCCTTGGTTCAATTGATACACTTTCAGATGTGGTTATAACCGCGCCGATAGCAATGAATAGTTATCTAACATATAATTCAATAAACTGGGTAAATAAAACCTTTCCGATAAATGTTGATGAATTCGGCAATATTAGTATGGGAAGGAAGAATATAACAGGAGTTAATTTACTAAATACCAAAGATGTTGATGAATGGATATTTGAGCACCAAGGTAATAATGATAAAGTGTCAGCGAGTGGAAACATAGATAGCCACAGCGATGTGACAATATCAGGCTTCCCAGCAGATAACCAACTGCTTATGTATAGCACGGGGCAATGGAGAAACACCACACCACCCTTTCTTAGATTAGACGGCACTGCTAGTATGACAGGAGGACTAAATATGGGCGGTTTTGCTATTGCAGGGGCTTCTACGTATAATGGAATTAATCTCGCTAATCTCGCAGTTGATGGTTCGGTGGTTAAACTAACAGGAGACCAAACCATAGGAGGAATTAAAACATTTAGCAGTATAATAAATGCTAGTGCGGGTATTTATATGAAAAGCCAAAGCATAACAAATGTTAATCTTGTTGATGGTGTGGATGTTTCTGTCCTTGATACTTCGGTGGTTAAACTAAGAGGAGATCAAACCATAGCAGGAAATAAAAAATTTACATCAACTTTAGAAGTAAGTGGTTCATCCAATCCTACTACTTTTGACAACATCGGTATAGCATTTGATACAAAAATAGGAATGATTGCAGCTCAAAAAACTGCAACAGCGACTTGGTATCCGATACAAATAACAGGTTTGTATTTAGAGTTATATTCGGGTAATACTTTAATTGTAACCGCAACTGGAACAACATTAAGTTTGAATAACAACAAAATAACAAACTTAGCCGACCCTTCCGCTTCAACAGATGGAGCAAATAAAAGTTATGTTGATACAAAAGACTGGCAAAATGTGAAACTAACAGGAAACCAAACCATAGCAGGAATTAAGACATATAGCAGTGGTGTTGAAATTACTGGAAATTCAATCAATTCAACAACAAAAGGCACATTCATCGTTTTCAATTCTACCAGTAATATTGGGTCAATTGCTAGTTTGGATATGAAAACTGCAACATATTACAACTTTGACATTTCTGCGAAAAATCAAGTTTTATTATTGATGGGACGATTGTTTCGTGGTTTAATGCTACTGGCTTAGATTGTAATAGCAGTCGGATTGTTAATCTAGGAGCACCACAAAATGCTAATGAAGCGGTAAATAGACAATATCTGGATGACAATTGTGTGAAACTAACAACAGACCAAACCATAACAGGAAGTAAAACATTTAATGGGACGAGCACTACGATAAAATATCTAACTTTAACACAAACGGCTGATTTTAATAATCAAGTTATCATTAATGGTGGAAATATAACATATAATGGGGCGAGGATATTAAACCGAAATGGATGAGATATATTCTTTTCACAGACATCAGGTACCGCTACAAGTGGAACCGCGAACCAAAGAGGTTATGTATTCAAGAATGTAGCATTTGATGCAAAAGGGGCGGGACTTTATATTTCAAAACTTTTGGATAATAAAAGTGCTTCATCTGACATTGTCCGTTTTAACAATGCAGGTGGTATGCGGTTCTATGGTGCCTTAGATATGAATTCAAACAACATAACAAATGGTGGAACAATAATGGGAATATCAATCACTTCAACTGCTGGCATGACTACAACTACATTAACGGCGAGCGGATTATTATCAGCAGATGGCGGTTGCAAGTTATCTATTCAAAATAAAGTAGATGGAGGAAATGGACAGAGTATATTTCTGTGGGATACAGACAACGCAGGATGGGGGATTTATATGGCTCAGCCAGGGGCAGGTAAAAGTCTATCTGGAGGGTCTGCGGTTGCAGGCAACGATATTTCAGGCTTTGCTATAAGATTTAGGTCTGGTTTTGCTTCGGCGGATGGTTTTGTGTGGTAAAATTCTAATGAGAAATTGTTAATGTCATTGAATTGGGCAAACGGGACTTTATGGACGAAAGGGTTAATAACGGCGAATGCGGGGATTACATACTCTGGGTTGCTAACGACCACAACTACTAATGGAGCGAAAATAGGAATTCAAGGACAAACAGACGGGACGAATGCGAGAGGAATATTTATTTGGGATACTGGTGATTCAGCATGGGGGATTTATATGTCACAGTCTGGAGCAAATAAATCATTAAGTGGAGGAACAGCACCAGCAGGAGGAGTAGGCGGAGGATTAACTTCTTGTGCTATTAGATTTAGAGTGAATAATTCTTCAACGAGTGGGTTCATATGGGAGAATAGTTCAAATACTGCTTTAATGTCTTTGAAAGCAAGCGATGGACAATTATGGGTATTGTCTAATCCAATTCAATATTCAGACAGGAGAAAAGAAGAAAATATAAAGGAATGCTTAGGCTTGGATTTTATTAATAAGTTAAATCCAGTCTGCTATAGTATGATTGATGATAAAAAAAATGTAGGACTGGCTTAATAGCACAGGAATTAGAAGAAATACTAACAGAAATGAATATGCTAGATTTTGGCGGTTTTATAAAAGAAACAATTATGGTTCCGTGTCCAAAGCAAAGAAAAGAATGCGAATTGAAAGGTGTGAGTGTTAATCCAGACGATGTTAAATGTGTTGATAGTGGTGATGTCGGTCATGGTATAGGTTATTCCGAGTTTATCGCCCCATTAATTAAAGCGGTTCAACAATTATCAGAAAAGGTAGTTAATTTAGAAAAACAAAATTATAATCTAACTAATAATATAGCCGATTAAAAAAACCAATTAGCAGAAATCCGTAATTACAATGCCCCCTAGATTACACCCTCCACCTCCACTCATTGATATGGCAGATGACGAACTAACACCAGCATTAAAAAATCGTGTTTTGGATATTTCATTGAAGAATGAAGAAAAAAAATTAGATCACGAGATAAACGATGAGTGGCGATGTTGTTGCTTTAAAGAAAGGACAGATGCAAGATTAATTAAATATGCTGTTCAGATGACAGTTATATGTAGCATAATCATTTTGTGTGTTGTTAGATTGAGCGACCCGACAATCAGTTGTGCTAATGCTAACACGTTTATGGGTGTGCTTACGCTTCTTATTGGAATAATCTGTCAGTCTCCAAAAATAAATTAAAAACCAAAAGCGGTTAATCCGATCATATTGTCATAATGAATTTCCTTTGATTTATGAGGCAATAAACTATGTACTGACAAAATTAAACCACACTCACAAGTGATTTTTTTTGTCTTATTTCTTTATAATATTCTTTTTTCTTTTTTAACAAATATTCTTTATTCTGTTCTCTGTATCCTTTCATGTTCTGTGATAATTGCTCTTTATTTTCTTCGTAGTATCCTTTCATTTTCTGTGTTAAATGTTCTTTTTTTTTCATAGTATTTTTTCATTTTTTGTACTATTTGTTCTTTGTTATCTTGATAATATTCATCTTTGGTTCTTCTTACTATTATTTTATTTACGCAATTTTCTGTTTGTCTAATACATTCACCTTCTCTTTTTTCAAGTTCCATTTTGTTATTACAAGGAAATTCTTCAATTAATTCAATATAAGCATGATCAAAAATGACGATTTCAAAAGACGAAATATAATTAAATTTTCCATTCTTCCAACATTATATTCTCTTTTATGAGCATAAAGTCTTTTGTATAATGGTTGAGTTGTTGAACCAATATACACCTGATCCGTTTGATATGACCTAATAGCATATATTTTACCTTGTTTATAATCTGGCATCCTTTTATATCGTTTATTCTCGCTATCTTTAAATCATAAATTATCGCATTCATATATATGTGTCCTGTACCAGGAACCATCGCTGGCACAGATTAAAGGAACCGCATCATCCCATCCAATACACACATCACTAAAAGGTTTATACACACATTTTAATTTGTTTTGTATCCCCTGATGAATGCACCATTTACAGCAATCCTTTTTTGAATTATTTACTCTGCTATAAAAGTCGCATGCAGTTCGCGAAAAAGCCGACCACATAAACAAGAATATTAAAATCATTTGTATATATTTTTGCTAAAAGATTTTTTTTATCTTTGTATATGACGAGTGAGTTCAAATACCAAAAGATTATTTTTCTGAACAATGATTTTGCTGGAAGCAAAACATTTAATAAAAATATTCAAATGTCATTCACGCCAACCAAAATGAAGGTTAAGTTTATTCATTATACGAACGACCAGACGGAAACCAAAACCAGAATTCTTTATATGGACAAAATTGGAATTATCGGTACATTCGCTGATAGTAATATAGCAAACATTTCAAACCTCAGTTATAATTTGGGTATAGTAAATTGGTCAGACGGACAATATACATTTAAAGACCTTGAAACTGACAGCGGAAATATTGATACAGGAAATTTAGCGGGAAGAATTGTTGTGTGCTCAGAGTTTTTAGGATAGTAATATACAATGCTTAAGATTAACAATGTCAAGGTGAAGCCAGTAAAACAAGAGGGGGATGGAAACAAAAAAGCCAAGGGTTATAATTTATTCAACGAGCCATATGCAAATATATTTCTACTCGCCCGTAAGAAGAGCGGAAAACGACAGCACTCTTTGAAATACTGAAACGGACTACAGACAGAAAAACCCGTATTGTCATTATTGCTTCAACAATTCACAATGACTACATTTATAAAGCAATGGTTAAGCACTTTAAGAACAGGGAAAACCCAATGGCAATTTATACCTTTCTTAAATCAGATGGTGTTAATGTCATTGATTATGAGTTAGACAAACTGAACAGACAGGACGAGCAACACGAAGGAGAAATCAAAGATGAAGAAGAAATAGAGAAGCCACAATTTTTATACTTTGGAAAGGAAAAGAAAAAAGAAGAAGGAGGTGAGAAGAAAGAGAGACCAAGTAAGTATATTTCACCAGAGGTTTTTTTGTTTTGGACGATTTAGGAAGCGGATTAAGAGATAAGTCGGTGAGCGATTTGTTTAAAAAAGAACAGACACTATAAAAGTAAGGTGATTATGTCAAGTCAGTATTTGAATGACCTACGGCCAGAAGCCATTAAGCAGTTAGATTATTTGTTAATCTTTCCAGGCCAGTCTCAGGATAAAATGGAACTCGTGTATAAACACTTAGACTTATCTTTTGACTTTGATTATTTTCTTCAAAAGTATCACGAGGCTACAAAGGAGAGATTTAATTTTCTTTATGTCTCAAGTGTTGATGATGAGTTAAGAAAAAATTTTGCCTATCGCATGAAATAATGATATTTATCAACTACACTCTCATTCGTTTCACTAATTCTTGTTTGTTGATAAACATCGAAAAACGATGTTTTAGAATAAGTGAGAGCGCGACAGCACGAAACGCAATTCTAAAATATCAATAATTATTTTTTTATTTTTGCTGAAAGGATTTTTAAAATCTTTCTAATATATGCCAGTATCACCAGTGATAATTTCACAACCATCAGGATATAACATCGGATGTAATCCATCAATGCCAAAGAAGGGAGGAAAAAAGAAAACTAAGAAGAAGGGATGTGGTCAAAAGGGAGGAAAGATTAACTGGGCTAAGGTCGGAAAAACCGCAATGGCTGTTAATAAATTCCTTCGCGATAACAAGATTATTTCAAAGACCGCTAATGCCCTTGGCGATGTCTCGTATTGGGTCTACCGCCGCAAAACTTGGTTATGGTAAGCAACGAGGAGGTGCTGTAAAGTTTCATTGATAGTTATCAACTATACTCTCGTTGCTACCGCAACTCCCGTTGATACCCATCGAAAACAAATTAATTTTTTCCCAAATAAAAAAACGATGGTTTAGAATAAGCGTGAATGCGAAGCATGAAGCGCAATTCTAAAATATCAAAGGCTAAGGTAAGACCCCCGCGAGTGTATAGGAATAAGAGCGGGAGGCCTTATATTATCCAGAAGGGTAAAAAATATTATCTTAATTTTGGTAAGAAAACAAATGATATGAGCACACTTCAAATCGTTAAGTTGTTTTTGAAACATATTGGTAAGCCGAGGCCACAAAGGCAGGGCCGCAAACCAAGGGGAAAAATAATCAAATCTGATTTCAATCGTCTTGAACACGAGAACCGAAACCAGATACAAAGCAACTTACAGAAGAAATATGAGTTAATACATGACGAGGAAGCAAAGGAAAAGAAGAAAAGGGATGAGATAGAAGAAGAAAAGAAAAGGCTAGAAAGAAAAGACATAGCCGATGCCGAGGAACAAAAAGAAATAAAGGACAGGGAACACAAAAGAGAAATAGCGGAAATAAATGAACGACAAGAACAAAAAGCCAGAGAACTAAGAAGGGAGCAAAAACTTATAGAAGATGTAAAGTTTGAACACGATAGGAAACAAAAATTATTACTATTACCACAGCCACAATATCAACCACAACTTATACAAGCGGTGAGTAACCAGCCACCTACACCAGTCTCACCACTTCCAAAACCCCCTCCTGCAGACGAACTAGATGAAAACATAAAACTTTTAAAATCTGCTTATTTTACAGACGAAGAGATTAAAAGAATGACTAATAGTATGATACAAAAAACAGCAGATGGTATTAAATTATTGCAACAGAAAAATGTAAAACTGACTGATATGAGGAAAGCACTAGCACAAGCAGAAAAAAAGGGGGAAGCAACAGATAATGATGCTAAAAATTTACAATTTAAGCAAAAAATGAAAGATGCCTTATCAAAAAAGTATTTACCAGAAATAAAAATCGTTGATTTATCGCGAGCCTTAAAAAGGAAACTTGAAATGGACGGACATAAAAATTGAAACATAGAGAAAATAGCGAATGGATTATGGTGATGGTAAAAAGGTTTAATATATTAATGTAGGAAATGATGAGAAACAAATAAAAAAGAAAATAGCAGATTATGCTAAGTATGATGAGTATATGGGGAACCAAGGAGGGGCAGGTAGGAAATTACACCATACATTGGACGAAATGATTAATAAATTATTTTCAATAGCGAAAATAAAAAAATACTTAGCCCGCAAAGATTGGAAACACACAATGAACAAACATGATTTTGTAAATACTCTAACGAACAAAATGACTTCCGATCCAAATTTAGATAAACAAGTTTCAACAGATTTAAATATTGACGAGGGAATGCCCACGGAGGGGGTTTCACCCCCTACCATACCCCCGAGCGTCGCGGAGACAACTATTACCACATCATTAGAGCACCAGCAAGAGGAGCCACAGCAACAACAGCAAGAGGAGAAAACCATACCCCCGAGCGTCGCGGAGACACCAGAGAAACAGCAAGAGCAACCACAGCAAGAGGGAGAGGGGCGGGGACTAATGACTAATGAAATAGACGACATAATGAAAAAATATGGATGGTATCTCGGAGCAATGGCCAGTGATGAAATCTACAAGTTGAAGCCCGGAAGCAGAAAAAGATACGGATTTATTATGAATTTGGACAATCACAAGCAAGCAGGGTCTCATTGGATCGCCGTATGGATAAGTCTAGATAAAGACAGGAGTGTTGAAGTCTATGACCCATTAGCACTTTACGAGCCAACAGAAGACTTTCAACAACAAATGAAACAACTAATAGACAAAAGCCATCCCGATAGTTATTTGTTAATGACGATTTAAGTTTGCTAGCGGTTATACAGACCCAAAAGAAGAAGAAGCGGAGAAATTAAAAGCACAGAATGGTTATGGTTTTGACACCTTTATTTAAAAGATAGTTATCAACTACACTCTCATTCGTTTCACTCATTCTCGTTTGTTGATAACCATCGAAAACCGATTAATTTTTTTCCAAATAAAAAACGATGGTTTAGAATAAGCGAGAGTGCGGAGCACGAAGCGCAATTCTAAATATCATGGATTACAAGGGAGGAAGAAGTTCGGGTATCTATTACGTAAATAGTAAAAATAGAATAACGGGAACAGACAGCGACTTTACACACGAAGTCAATATGAAGGGACTAGACAATCCCACACATTGAAAAATTCTTCATATCTATGTTCCAAAATCTTATTATTCAGTTGCCTCTCCATATAATACTTTTACATTATCCGAAGACGGGTATGAGGTTTTAATTACGATACCTGATGGAAACTACACAATGAACAATCTAAAAAATAAGTTCTCGGAGGTACTGACGACAGAAAGTCCGAATGACTATACTTATGTCGTCTCAAGCAACAATACAAACACAGAAGCGGAGGATGGTAAATTAACATTCAGTGTTTCATATAACGGAGGTATTCAACCGCGGTTTATATTTGATGCTGATACCCGTATTCACGAGGTTATGGGGTTTGATAGAAATTCAACATATTTCTTCGCTGATGATTTTATTAAATCGCCAAATGTGATTATTTTAACTGGCGAAAAGACTTTATACCTTCAATCAGACTTAGTTGGTGAAGGAGATAATCACGTGCTACAAGAAATATACACAGCCAACGAAATTCCATTTGGAGCCATTATACACGACGGAAGTGGGTCTGAGTATGGTAAGAAATTATCAACCAGTTCAAATAATGTATATAGGTTTTACCTTACAGACGAAAACGATCAGGCTATAAATCTTAATGGGTTAGGTATTGTTATGACATTGTTGATTACAAGGACACGAATTATTTTAATTTATTTACATCATTTTTCAATTTGTTAAAGGTGAGGTGATATTTGACAATTTCACTTCGTGCTACGCACTCTCGTTTATTGTCAAACATCGTTTATTAAACTTTAATGGCTTACGATGTTTTATGATGACGAAGTCAGAATAAAATATCAATTAATTTAATTTTTTATTTATTTTTTTCTATAAATATATTCTGGTGAATTAGTTAATTTTCACAACTGCCTAAAACAAAAAATGCCAACTCAACACGGCGGAGAATTAGACTTCAGTAAGACTGACTACATCAGTGCTTCTTATCGTTTGAATAAGCTCGCCCCTCGTGAGGGTTCTGGAACATTTGAAGTCACCACTGCTGGCGGACAAGAACGAAGTTTGACCTTACTAGCCGACCTTTTAATCTCGCTCGGTCTTATTTGAGTTTTACTTATACTATGAGAGCGGCTCCTGCCAACACTTATACTAGAATTTTTATGGACTGCCTTTCACAAATTAGCCAGATACAACTTCAGACCCGTAGCGGTGTTTATCTGTGCGACCTTAACCATCTCAGAATGGTAACTAAGATGCTGTGGAAACCAGAAATGAGTTTGAAGGATTTCCTAGACCTTCCTAACCACGGGGATGCTAGTGGATATGGTTGTATGCTCCAAAAGTGTAATGCTAACGGATTGATTAACATTAGTGCTGTTGAAGCAACTAGAACAGCCTTTCGTGCGGCCGCTGATGGTGCTAACGATGTTGCCGCCTCTACTCAGAATCTATTGCGTGAGCCCGTGATTTCTGCTCGTCGTCATGATGATGCTGCTCTAACGACTGGAGTTGGAGCACTATCCGCCGTAAATGTTAATTACAACGAGGCGAGTATCTTGTGGGAAGTGGAGCGAGTGGAGCGAATGCCGCTTTGGCCATTAATGTTAAAATTCCTTTGGGTATGATTATTAACACTATTTTTGCACTTGATAAGACTATTATGTTTCCAGAAATTTTGACTATGCGGATTGTGTGGGGTGCTACTGACAGAACCGGTTATACGGTGACGAATGGTGCGGCTACGTGTATTAGCACTGCTTATCTTGCCGCACTAAATGCTACCATGCCTATGGCTGTATCTGCTGATGTCACCAATCTTGCCTTGTTTCTTGCGGTTGAAACGAACCCCGATGTTATTCAATCAATCCAGCAAAAGATTGCTAGCCCCGAAGGTATGAGTTTCAATATTGATTATCCCTATGTTTAGAAAAATACTACACAAGCAAGCACAAGCCAAAACATTATTATGCGATTTGACAGAGGCCACGGTCGCCTTTTGAAGAAGATTTATCACTCTGTTTTTAACACAGAACAAAGAAAGAACACAGCCTATGACAACGATAATCGTGCCGCTGCTAAGGTTGTCAATTTTTACACTACTCTGGATGGTTCCCGCCAGCAAGAATTCAACGTTGACACTGCGAGCGAAGAAGACTATATGTATTTGAAGCCTAAGATTGAGGGTTCTGCCTTGTTGAATAACGATGTGTATAAATACAATTGGTTCTGGGTTGATGCTTGGGATAATACCCGCCCGCTATGGAGCAAAGACCAAAATGAAATCAGCGGTTTAAGTCTTGATACTGAGCGACGATGGGAGTTTATTGCGACCACCGTGAGTGCCGCCTACAACCATTACACTGTGGCAATCACTCAGCGGGAGGTTCAGGTTAAGGCGAATATGATTACAATTAGTTAAGGGGTAATTATTAATTTTGATACTTAATTTATTTTTTTGATAATATAGACCTACAATGTCCCACCAGAGAAACTTAATCGCACAAAATCCGGATAGACGGAGAATTTATAAACGTCAGGGTCGGGCATGATGGGTTTCTTGAGACTAATGTTGAAAAAACAGCGTTTGGCGAATTAGCAACATCACAATACACACCGATTATACAAGAAACATTTATGTATAATGTAAATACCTCTAAGTGGAACACAAGCACTACTAATGCTACATTAGAGCAAAAGAGTGCCATGGCATATATCTAACAACACAGGCAGTTGGAGGTTCAAGATTATTCATTGAAACAAAAAAGAAAATTAAATATCGTGCTGGTATGGGTGTATGTGTCAGATTTACTGCTTTGTGGAATACAAATGAAGCAGGCGGATATTCATCTTATGTAGGTATTGGTGATTCCTTCTTAACGGATGGATTTTTCTTCTTAAGAGAAAATGGTGAAATGAAAATATACCAATTAAACAACTCCACTGTCATTACCGAGGTTAAACAAAGTCAATGGAATGTAGATAAAGCAGATGGAACAGATTACTTACCAGCCATTGATTTCAGTAAGGGTAATGTATTTTAGATTAAATCAATACTTAGGTTTCGGTCAGATATCATTTTATATTGAAAATCCAAACACGGGGCTATTTCAACTAGTCCATGCAATACGACATATGCTAACAGCAAAACTGCTACATCTCTTAATAATACTACTTTACCATTCTTGGCTTCGTTATCCGTTGGTGCTAATCCACAAATCCAAAACCTTAGAATTGCCAGTGTTGGGTGCTTCATTGAAGGAACTGAAATCATAAGAGGTATTCCATTTACTTATAAAAGAACGGCAAATACGACGAATGTAGCAATTCATGCTTTTACTATGAGAAATAATACTAATATTATTGGAAACACTATTGCTAATTATAGTATAGTGTATCCTAGACGGCTAAATGTCTTAAAGACAGATGGTAAATCTGGTGTAATCATTAAAGTAATAAAAAATGCTACCCTTACTGGTGCTGTCTATGCTGAAAACAATACTAATACAAGTCTGGTTTCATTTGATACTACCGCAACTATTGCTGGTGGAAATACTATTGCCGTTGTATTTGTTAATACGAATGATGCTCAAAGCATAGATTTTAATGATTATGATTTAGATGATATGTTGCCAAGCGAAAGGCTAACTATAACAGCACAGGCTACTACAAATCAGACTATAAGTATTCAGTATGCTTTTACTTGGTTAGAAGACCCATGAAAGCGAAAAACATAAATTGAAGACGATGTGAGTGGTGAAACCACATCACAACACACCG
Organism: Paulinella micropora; assembly: GCA_019918135.1. NCBI lineage: Eukaryota > Cercozoa > Imbricatea > Euglyphida > Paulinellidae > Paulinella > Paulinella micropora. Next base: position 74,030 of record WBZZ01001941.1, read on the forward strand.
AAGGTGTTTGTGTTTGTCTTTCAAATATCACTTTTTAAAATACTTGATAAAATTATTTTTTCTAACTTCATTCATTTCGTCATTTTTTTCTAGAAATGAAAGTACACATGCCACATCGCAGAATTTATCATCGTCAATTGAAACTGATAACTCATTTTTTTTCTTACACTCTTTACAAGGTGTTTTCTTTGCTTCTATTTCTTCACCTACATTCGCTTTTATTTCGGTAATTCCATTCTCTTTTAAATCAGTCGCCGTAAATGGTGTGCTTGGTTCCTCCATTATAATTTTTGCTAGTGTAGCCTCCAATGGAATAACTACTTTCACGGTGTCGTGCTGTTCGAAGGACGCATCTTCAACTTCGTTGGAGTCCCTTGGCTTGTATTGCTCATAGAAAGAAACAATGTCAGGTTTAGTCCATTTAATTGTAGGCATTTTGACATTGCCGCTGTCAAGGTTCCATTTTTCAATTTCATTTAAGTAGTCTTGTTTGGTGTTCAGGTCTGTCATCTTATATATAAAGTAAATATTAATTTTTATTGTAAATATTTTTTTACTTCACTTTTAATGACTGTAAATTTATCAAACCACGGCTGTTTCATAACCCATTCAAGATATGATTTGTCAATGGTAGCAACATCTTGAATTTTTTTTCCTTTGTATTTGTCAAACGGAAACATCGGTTAGCTTTCCTTCTCTACTTTTTTCAATTGCCTTAATTTCTTCATCAATCATCTGTTGGACATCTCTTACTGAAAAGAATTCCTTATTCTTCTCAATTGAAAGTCGTCCAAATTTTTCAGATAGTCTAGTGAGGGGTGGTCATTGGTCTATATAGATTGGTAAAAAAAATTTATGGAAAAAAATTAATTATTTAATATTATGTTATATTAAATTTTAAGAGTAGGTGAGAAGCCGTGTGGAATACTATCATTTTCGTTGATAAACTCACGACCACACCATCTTGATTTATTAACTACTTTTACAACATTCTTTTGATGTTGTATGCTAAATGTTCAATGTGTTGTTAATTGCTATTTCTGCTAGTATGTATTTTCTTCATTATAAAGTCTCTGGTATTACTTAAACTTTCACCCTTATCCATTAATTCATAAGCGGTTGGATTTAATTTTTTTAAATCCAAACCTTTTCCTCTAAAGTTGAAATGAGTTTTACCTTTTGCTTCATCTTTTTTTACATACTCCAACATATATAATTTTGGTGCCCTTATTATTTTACAATCTGTTCCAAGGTCATCATCCATTCCACCGATTGTTTTATCTCTAAATCTTTTAATTTGTTCAATGTTTCTTACATGGCTTCGAATGCTGTCTGTATCCGTATAATAATAATCTCTGTCAGGGTCGTTGACTGGGTTGGCTTCAGTCATATACTTATACATAATTCGTCTGCTGTATGCTAGGATAAATGCTCCGTAGTGAGTGGGTTTTGTAATTTTTTCTTCTTTTTCTTGCTCATCTCTGGGAATACCACTGATTAGCCATAATTCACCATTAGCCTCTTCAAACTTTTCAATATCCGTTATTACGTGTTTAGCCCAGAATTTCCAATACTCATGATTTTTTGATATGTATTTACTTACAGAATTAATCGGTCTTTGAATTGTCTTTCCGTATAAAGCATTCATAAATAACTTTGCTAATAAGTACTGAGGTGTGCCTTTCTTTGAATTTTGTTTTTGTTTTTTAAATAACTCTAATATGTAATCTTTGAATACTGGTTCGGCTTCTTCTGTATAATAGCCCCGATTGATTTTGAATTGGTAGCCAAGTTCAATCATATCTTCAATATCTACAGAAGTAAGCTATTGGTCTTTCATATCTTTTAACTCCCATTTTAAACACCCCTTACTATCTCTATAAGGAACCAGTGGATTTAATATATTTTTGGAGATATATAACATTATATATTCCGAGTTTCCCTTTCATTTCTTTTTCACATTCCTTTAGTTCTCCAGTCATAAATAATTCAAGCATTGCAGTTGGATATAGTGAGACTACATCCGCATCAATAAGATAATCTACAATCTCATCAAACCCAATTTCACCATTTACGTATTTTTTATATTGCTCTGAAATAAATCGTCTTTTGCTTGGATAAGTTCTAGCACCATATACAGCCCTTCTAAAATCTTTTTCTTGTTTTAAATTTGGTAGTTGAATAATATGTTTACCATCTATCTTCTTTTTCCATAAATTGAAAGTAAGAGACGAAGTAGAGATAAAAGCGGTTAAATTAATTTTGTGTTATTCATATGTTTGTGTGTTTAGTGTGTCATGTAGTTCCTTTAGTCCCATAACATCTTTTTCTAAGTATGTTAAACATTCGTTTTTAGTTTTGTCGTCCATCTCTTCCCATCGTTTCGCATTGTCGTGGTCAAAGTCTCCTTTTAACACATTACATCCCAGTGTTTCAAGGTTTTTTTTTAGACTTCCCTCAGTGTGCTTACATAAATCCCAGAATTTTATGTTTTTATATTCTAACGAGATAATAGCACCATTATTCATTAAGGTATTTGCTTTTAACTTTCTTTTGATAAATTCTTTTTGTAAGTAGTAGTGGTCAAATTTACTCTAATTAAAAGCATTAACATATAATGTCGCTTTTGGTTTCCTTTTTGATAAATCCTCCGCATATTCAAAAATTATGTTGAGTAATTTAGGAATACATTCATCTCCGGCGACATACTTAAACCAATATCATCAATCGTATATCCCGCTATATATGGTGTGTGTAATTCATGTTCATTCGTAAAAGTCTCTAAATTGTAATGAAATACCTCATCTTGATTATTATACTTAGCCTCTTCAAATCTAGTAATTAAAGACCTTACCTGATTTTCTTTTCCTCTTAATTTAGCCTTTGCATATGAAACTCTTTTATTATTACAAGTGCGCTTATTAAAGTAAGTTGAAAAGCAATCTGGACACTTATTTTTATTTCTTTTTATGAAACTTATATAATAGCCTTTAAGAAGATAACAGAGCACGTCCGCAATAATCAAAGGGTCTTCAGTCTGTCTTCAAAGTTTTTGAATGTCTGTTTGCTTGTTGCATCAGTAAATTCAAAATACTTACCTTCAATACAATATTTTTTTAAGATTTCAAATCCGACTGATAAAGGTATCGGAGTATTAGGCTCAAGTTTGAATTCTTGTCTAATATCATTACATACTTTTTTATTAAGTTTTGATTTTCCTTTCAAAGGTAGATTTAATATATCCTTAACAACATAGAAGTATCCTTACTCCTTGGATTAATATGAATTCCTTCATCTGTTTTATGTTTCTTATCACTCCCTGAAAGATTACAACCGCCTCCATCTTCTTGAATAATTTGAATAGTCATATGTTGAATAAATCTTTCATATCCATTCGCACTGGCTTCAAGATTTTGTTCGTTGTATAGATATATATCACGAAACAACTCGTCAATGTCTTTTAACTTAACGGAATTGAAAGTTTTCCATTTATAAAACTTACTATCATCAACATCCGTTATATAACCAAACTTGACATGAAGACTTGCTTCGTTTGTCAGACCTCTATTTTTAGCATCCTTCACTGCTCTCATAATTAATATTTCAATCGCATCTATATCATAGAAGTTAATGTCAAGGTCTTTAGAATGGTATGTATAGCCATTTATACCTCTATTTCTTATTGGTCTTAGTTCAACAAGTTTTACCTCTCGCTTCTTCGCCTCCTGTGTCTTAGTTTCCCTTAAGTTCGCCCTTACCTTCGCTAGTTCTACATTTTCCTTCGTTGGTCTGGGCGGTAAAGGTGGTGGCATATTTTACTTTTATATTAGTGTGTATATGAAAATAATAAAATAAATTAAATTGTTTTACCGATATTATATATATAAAAAATCTTACTTTTAAATAGAAATTATTTTACAGCGGAAAAAAGTATTTTCAACCTTTAGGATTTCTCTCTTGCTTTCATTTCTTCATACTCTTTAAGTTTCCTGTTTCGTTCTTTCAGTTTTTCCTTTCTTCTTATGTTTACTTCTTCGCGGTGCTTATAATAATAAGCAGTTGCTTTTTCATTGTTAGCCTTTCGTTTGTCCTCTGGTGTTAGATATTTCTTGTGCCTTCCAATTGAAACTTTTGTATATTATGAGTAATAATATTTATTTTTTGAATAGTTTTGCATTGTTAGATATTTCTTGTGCCTTCCCATTGAAACTTTTGTATTATTTATTTAATAGTTTTACATTTTATTTTTATTCAATACTACCATAGCCCGTAATTTAAGTTGCGTGATTGCTTCTTCACAAATTTGCCATTTATGTATATTCAGTGTAGTTGAAGGTTCTTCTAATATTTTGTTCTTTTGTTCTATCCAAAACTTAAAAGCCTTACTATATCGTTGAAGTACTTCTCTTTTTGTGTATTTCTTAATCCTTCTATCGTCTGCTAATGCTTCTGGAAAATGTAAGTTGTATAGTTCTTTCATTTCCTTGTCCGCTTGTATCATTAAAGAAGTCATATTATATATTATATAAGTAATAATATTTATTTTTTAAATGATTTTACATTTTATTTTTTTAATATCTTTCTATGTCGTCGTTTCTATATGTTATACAAGTGAATTTATGACCTCCTAACATAATTTCTTCTTTCTCCGCAAAGAACTTTTTTGTTTTTGCGTCACTGAGCTAGTATAACCAAATACAATTCTCAAAGAGAATGATGGCGGTCTCGATATATTAGCTCAGTGACACAACTTTCAGACAAAAAATCACCAAAAAACCATGATGAATTGGCATGTAAGACGTGTCCGGCCAGACGAAATCTATAAATAAGTTCAAGTTTACCTGCTATTAATAATTCGGTGGGTGATGTCCACACGACTTCGGTAGTTGAAGTAGCGGAATTGTCCAAACTTGCATTGTTGTTAAATTCTTCGTTCTGTGAAGTCTACGACCGGTAAGAGGGTGACGCCCCTTTTCCCGGTACACAACTTGTGACGAGAAGCACGGCGGAGGCCATTGTCCGTGCCATTGACCAATACTATTAAAAGTCAGTGAAGGCTTTGTGTATTAATACAACCTGCTTGAAACTTGAAGCAAAACTCAGGTAGGGGATGATAATATGATATTAATACTAAACTTCAACAATGAAAGTCGGAGCGGCTGAGACACAGTATGATACATACATTATTAATATCAAGAGATACAACTAAACAAAAACAGAAAACATCTGCATCCGAAGTGAGAAAAAAAGAAGAAAAAAAATCAAAAAGAAATCATTTAAAAAAATTCTTAAATAAAAAGTCACAGTTGTTTTATTAATATTATGAAGATTAATAGAATTGAACCTATTTACCACGGAAAAACTTTAAGGCAATACCGCCCGACGACCTTATGAGTATTAGTACAGTCTTCACATTTTTTGAAAGTTAATACACCAATGTGACTTAGCCGGACGTATAATATTACATTAATAATAATATATACAAAAAGCTCACTGTGACCTCCTTTGAATGTTTATACCCGTTATTCCCTTTTCATTTCCGACGTTACCCGCAGTTACCGTTACTAGGGTAGTTTGATTTGTCATAAGGACGGACAGTACTAATTCCACTTAATTATTTAGTGATACAGTGGACACTATACTTTGCCACTCTAGTGGCAGTATTAACTTGTAGATAAATAGGGACACAGTCATTATATTTTCCCTCTTTCTTATTTGAATGTTCCGTAATACTTACCTTAGTTTTGCGACGTGTCGTACTGTAGTTGTCAGAATTCTCTTTATTAAATTGCCTTTCCTCCCTTTGGTAACTGTGTGAGCCTCGGACAGGACAGGTGGATTCTGAAAGGAGTCGGTAAAGGCCTCTTTAATGAGCATGGTGAGTTGCTCAAAGGTTGTGAGCCTTGAGGCCGATAAGGGAGTCAGCTTCTCACTAAAGCAAACGCTAAGTGCAATACCCATCTTAGATGGGAACAATAGAGTATACTCTGACTTCAAATACAAGTTAGAAAACTATGCTGAAGGCATTAGTGCCTGGCACGGGAATGTGTGAAATTAGCCTTCGCCAACCCCGCAAAAGCAAATGTTAAATATCCCTAGGACCACGCCGAGGCGATGGATCTAGAGGAGAGGGATTTGCCTGAGGAGCCGGAGTCAGAGGACACTCCGGACACAGAGTCAGAGACAGAGTCAGAAACAGAGACAGAAACAGAGACACTGACAGATGAACAGAAAACAAGACACGGTAGTACAACGATCCATAGAGTTAGGCCACGCACAAAAGTTGCACTGCAAAAGCCTAAAGACTGCGATAAGGTGGATAAGGAGAATAAGAGGAAGTGGAGAGAGAAGCACGCGAAGAAGTTGAAGAGAGAACAAAGAAGACAGACGAAGAGAGCACACTCCATAAGAGTGAAAGCAGTACACAAGAAGAAGAAATATTATGAAAAGATGCTTGCCTTGCAGCTTGTGCTTTCTGTTGCCTTTTCGCACACTCTTGTCGTACAATATCTGAAGACTAAGACTCCCAACGGCCCGATAAAGATGATAGAGTTAGTCAGGGCCAAGTTTGGTTCGGTGGGAGGTGTGAGCAAGCATATCAATGCTGAGAGGTTTGAGCACATCTACCCAAAACCAGGGACAAATGTAGACACCTGGTTAAGCTACTACCTCGACTTCAAAAGCGAAGTAGAGAGCTTACGAACTCATCCCTTTGAAGAAGAAGAGTTAACTCGTAAACTGCTTCAAAGGCTGGCCAAAGACCCTGCATTTGATAGCGAATACGAAGCTAAGTACTTCAATCTTCCAGCAAACCTAAGACCTAAACATGACGACCTAGTTGAGAGTGCGAGGGATAAGTGAGAGATATGGAAGAAAGGGAAGGGGCGTCGGGAGGAGAGCAGAGAGGACGACGAGAACAGGAGATCTAGACGTAGGAAGCAGAAAGGACAGGAGACAAACCTCATGATGGATGATCAGGATGACGAAAAAGGGGGTGGGGTAAAACTGGTAAATTGAAAAAGAATTCGAAGAAAGAATGGTGGCTAAAAGTCACCTGCTATCATAATGCGTGTGAGGTGGGGCATACAAAGGCGTATTGCCCAAAACTCAAGAAGAAGCCCCATAAGCAGGAAGAAGAAGAGAAAACCCCCGAAGGAAAAAACAAAAAGGGCCAAAACAAAGGCAAATGGAAGAAAGACATAGCTCTTTTAAGGGAAGAAGAGAGGGAGGATGACGAAGAACAGGGAGGGGGACAAGAGAGCGATAGCGATGCGCTTCTCGTTTTTATGGGGGGTGATAAGCCCGACGATCCTGGGGAGGTAACCCCTGACGACAATGGTGGGCAGAGCGAGTGAAGATCAGAGTGATTCTGATCGATGTGGTCGTTCCCCGCCGGCTAGCCCTAGTTTAGGGAGTCCCTTAGCAAAGACTAGTCGGGTTGAGGATGCGTCCCAACCTAACATCTCATTCAATCGCAGTCGTCAGCTAACAAGGGCACCCCCCCCCCCCCCTACACCAATTCCCTCAGAGTCTGAGGAAAACAAATCCCCCCTGCCCAAACCAAATAAACCCCCTCTGCTTGTAAACAGCTATAGTCAATCCCAGCCTAGGTCCACTAGATGCCTGGGGAACAACAAGAACCAACCCTGCAACATTTCTCTAGAAAAGGAACAAAGGGGAATAACGCATCACACGCAAAGCGGTTGATTTTTGGTTGTTATTGTGGCTACCATGCCAGTCTGAGAAAACAGGAAGATGAGTTTCCTTGGATTGACCTATCAGGCGACCCCACAATTCGCCCCCCAAGTCCCCTTATTATCCGGATGAGCTAGGTTTGTTAGCTGCAGCAGATGAGATAGGAGAGAATGAGATTGCACGCGCATGCCACCTCACAACTCCAATAATAAAGCAAAGACTGCAGAGAGTGAGGGAAAGTGAGGCGAGAGGGAAGAGTAGTAGGGCAGAAGTGAGGGGGAGTGGCAAGTCTAAGAAAGACAGTGCACCAAAACCACAACCCACGCCTACTTTATCTGTCCACTACCGCACAACATCACAAGACATGCACCCCACCTCAACCTCAAACTCCGATACACTGAATGAGTGTGGGAGACCATCTGGTCTACCCAGTGCTGGTGCAGGAGGCAAGGAAGGCAAAGAGGATGCAACAGCAGCTGCAAAGGTAACAACGCCACCACAACCAGGTTTCACACTCCAAGCATCAGAACAAACACCTCCCATCATCACATTCAAAGACATAATTTGCACTGATCGCACAACAACTTACAACAACATGCGTCAGAGGGAGCAATGGGAGGGTATACGTAATGAGAGTAAGTGAGGGTGAACTTGTGGAAGATGAGCTTTGTCCGATGTGGTGAGGGCGATAGTGGGGGTGTACATACCTCACGCATCCCGCACCACCATCACACCACCTGGGGGACCGCGAACATCAACCACCACATCACAATCATCCACCCCCACTAAGCCTACCACCACTAATTACTCATTAGTATTAGCCGGAAAGGAAGGGAGAAATAGGAAGAACGCGATAGCGCAGGATAGCGGGTCCTCTAGGGACATAGCTTGCAATCCGGAAATGCTACATAACGTCAAGTCGGTGGCTCCCATAAGTCTAGTCACCGGAAACGGCGAGTGCCAGATGGACAGACAGGGCATCGTCAGAGTTACACGCATGGATGGACACGGTAAGCCAGTAACGGTGTCGAGACCTATGTTACTCGACACCAGGCTACCTGTCAATATCGCGTCAACCGGTAGGATGGACCATGTCCATCACAGGGCAATACTACATCAGAACGGACAGCTAGTCATTTTAAAAGACCCCATACACGTCGACGAGAGTAGTGTTTTAGTCAGGGGGAGACTCATGTCCCCTCTGTTGTAGAGATGGGACGACGAGTTTGACAGTCCTCTGTGCATCAATACGCGTTATGAACCGGTGGCGAGAGAGAGACAGGCCTGTCGAAGATAGCAAAGAGGAGGTAGGAGGGGAGAGATTAGACAGAAAGAAGGCAAAACGGGGGCAGTGACGCTATACTTCTCCTATCCCCGCAAGCCTGGTAAGATTAGTAAGGTAGATGTAGCGTTGTTTCACTATTGCTGTGGACATTATAATATAAAGAAGATGAAAGCTTTAGCAAATGCATAAGGCATTAAGTTAGTGGGAGATGAGAGCAAGGTAGCTTTTTGTGTGTCTTGCATGATAGGCAAGGCAAAGGTGTTAGTTAGGTTTAAAGTTAATAGGATAGAAAGGGCAGACAAGCCTGGGATAGTTTTGCACATAGACACAGAAGGACCGTGGGCTACCCGTTCTATACACGGAAGTACTGCAAATTTTGTGTAACCGATGATTACTCACTTTTTATTAAGGAGTATTATTTAGCCCATAAGAATGAGTGGGTAGATTGTTTCAAGCAAGCGATAGCGTTCTATGAGAGACAGACAGGAAATAGGGTGAGAGAAGTGAGATGTGAATCATCAGGAGTTTGATGTAGCAACAGAAGTTATAGAGTGGTGAAAGCCTATCCAGTTCATCTGGAAGACATCAGCCACTGGGGATAAAGACGGTAAACCCATAACTGAAAAGGCCAACGATATAACCGTCGGGGCCGCAAGGGCAATTAGGCATCATGCAGAGCTGCCTCTAACCTTTTGGGCCGAAATGGAGCACGCCGCCACTACGATACACAACATTTTACCGCCCACTAGTGGGCCGCGTAAGGGTTTGTCGCCATACGAGCACTTGCTCGGCCGGAAGCCGATAGTTACACAGCTGAGATCGGTAGGCAGCATGGGAGTCATGTACACCGGTAAGGGTAGGAAGGGTGAGTTCCGGGAAAAGAGAGTTATGTTGCTAGGGTATGATTTATTCAGAGACTTGTACAGTATTTGGGACGGTAGAAAGGTCATAGCCGGAGTCAGAAACGCCCATTTCAACCCCTACGTGGTTGGAAAGGCGGCACACCCCCCTAGTCTAAGATTAGTTGAGTGGGATGGTGAGGTTTCTGAGGGGGAGAGTGAGAAAAGGGATGTCGATGTTGACAAAACACACACGCCCACTCACGAACAAGCACAAACCCATGAGAGTGAGGACAGCGATGTTGATGATGATGAGACTCACCCACCCACTCACACACAAGCACAGACCCCTGAGGTGGAGGGCGATGATGGCGATAATGTTGAGGGGGAGCATGGAGGGGATGATGGGGATGATAGCACAAATTACAAACACACCACACCACACGACAGTCAGACAAATAGTGTACCTACATAGGACATCGACACCACACAAGCAGAAACACCCCATTCCACCACCTCACCCACACACACGCATGAGAGAAAGCTAGGACAGTCACAGGTAGGCACAGATTCCTCAGACCCACAGGCAGAGCATGAGTCTCAGAGGAGAGCCTATCACGAAGACAAAGAGCCTAGTAAGGGTAGGACATGGGAGCAGAGCGATAGTATATCAGCCGCTAACATAGTCCACACAAAGAGAGAGAGACGAGAGAGAAAACAGCCCACTGCACCAACCAAGTTCCAACCAAGAGAGAGGAAAGAGCCCAAACAAGCTCAAGTACTAGAGGGTGTGATAGTGGAGGCCCCCGCTGCAGAGTGGGGCAAGGACTGGGCAAGAGAGAAGTACGGAGAGGGGTGGGAGGGAGTTAAGAGTAGAGGGGTAGACTAAGTAAGACACCCCTGCAAGCCATCAGAGAGATTAAAAGTGCGTAAACAGAGGAAGCCTTCTCACTTTGTTGATTTGGGGGGCAAATTAGAGAAGATGTTAGACTCTGAAAAAAAAATACACCATTCTCCCACAAGAGTCCGTAATGCCTGTCGGAGAGAGAGACTGTCATGTTGTCTTATGATTGTTGCATGAATGAACAGAATGAACTTTTGTTGTATCTGAACTTTCGTGTCCCGAAAGATGTAGCTGAGCAGGGCATGTCCGCTAAGGATGTGCTTAAGGGCATGCGTAAGGAATTGGAGTCCCTTAAGGATTTCAAGACTTACACATTGGGTGTCCCCAAAGACGGCCCATGAGGCCGGAGTTAGCAAGGTAGTTAGTCTGACATGGGTACATAAAATCAAACTAGATGAGAAAGGACGTAAGTTCGTTAAGTCTAGATTAGCGCTTAGAGGTGACATGTTAGAGACAGGTGTTAGTTACAACCCTGACCAACTCTTGGTGTTACAATCCCCGAAGATAGCTCAATAAAAAGTCGGTAATACAACCAGACACAAATCCCCAAAAGAGAATGATGTCTCGTTATATTAGCTCAGTAAAGCCGAAAAGAAAACGGCAACAGACCAAGGTTAAAATGGCATTAGGTCAAATCCGGCCAAACGATATTGAAAATAATGGGAAAAAACTAGGTGCACCTGACACCAGAAAAAGGGTACTTTTTACCGGCTATCCGGGGGGTGATGCCTACAGTACACCTTCCCTTTTTATGACGGAAATATGCAATATTTTCGTCATATAATTGCTGATTTCTTTTCTGCACAAACGCTACGGGGTGTCGCAACTAAGTGCATTAACCCACGGATAGACGGTGCAGTGGATATATAAAACGCATACGCCAGACACGAGTCAACTATAAATCTCCAGCCTCGTTTTTGTAAATAAAAACTCCTCCTTCCACACTTGTTGTCCCCCCCGTAACTTAATTCTGAGGCAGTATGTCAAGAACAAATAGTATTACTATTGCAATAAAAGCAGCGTTATAATTTTTCTCCTTCTCCAAAAACACTTCCGATCAGTAAATACATTGTCTTTTAATAACATACCCTTGTATTCAATCGGTTACCTTAATATAGTACTAGGGGGCCAGACCTAATAACTATATCCAAAGCCGGGGTGAGTGAGCCCGACCATGCGATATGCCGACACAAGTAGAGACGGACCGTGCTGGTATGACGATATTAAGTATATCCAAAGAAAAAAATTTAATATGTCTACTATGAGAACATTTTTTGAGAACATCACCCTGGATACTTGAAGCAGGGTCGTACCAGGAACACCATCGCTAAACTCACAAGCGATCCCCTTATACGGTGTCGTATCCATTTGCCGATTGACACTCGCACTCATATGTTGCGATAAAAATGCCAAGTAACAACAATGGTATAAAAACATTTTAATAAGACATGATCTGACATGGGCACTATGAGATTAATCCACATGCAGCTTTCAATGTCCGACGCGTGATAAAAGAAAAAAATGTCACTTACTGCCTTCGTCGCCTTGCGCGAACCCCTTTGCCAGGTGGCGGGCCGCCAACAAAAGTCAAGTCAAACTTCGACTCCTCCAGAATGTCCCATATTTTGTTAGGGATGGCGCCCAAAGATAAGTCAAAAGGAATATCAAGCACTCCTCTAGGCAGTGACTGAATAGTCCACGCAGTGTGGTCTTTGTCTCGAAGGGTAATAGTATCATCCCATGTCTCGAGATTTTTCGCGTCTTTGTACACCGGTAAATATTGTCTAGCTTTTGGATCCTCAACAGGGTCCATGCTTCTCCAAAAATGGAGTACCGGTTGTATTGTTTTTGCTGCTAAGGATCTCTTCGATGTCCGTGCTGCCCGTGTAGTCTGCGGGACCGCTACAGCTCGCATGAGATAAAGATCTGAGAGAGTGTCATCGGCAACATGAGATTCTGCCGGTCTCAACAGATAAAAAGCGTCTCGGACCCACTTGATGGCCGCAATCGCCTCTCCTTCCTTCCATCGCACATGTCGAATGTCCACATTACCCGCGTTCGGGTTAGAGTCCTTCTCCCCTCCTCCTCCATGGACATCCGTCGCTCGCGTCGATCTCGCCACCTTCCTCGGTTGGTCGAAGATGAGATCGTTTTGCGCTCTCCTCCTCTGCGCCTCCGTGAACTTCTCCTTCGTACCGCCGCGGACTATGGGGGCTTTAGACTGAGTCCCCGCCGCGCTTTTGCGGTTTGAGTCTTCCTTACTCTCCTTCTCGGTCTCCTCCTTCTCCGTGACCGGTGCCCGATAGGCACTCTCCTCCTCTAAGGTATCCTCCTTCTGTATAGGCGGTACCTCTTTGAAGTCCTCCTTCATCCGTTTCAACGCCTCCTCAACGGATTCATCTTCAAGTAAGAAGGGGTCATATTTGATCAGCATTCGAACATTCACAATCTGCATCTTCCCTCTACCCCTGATCTTATAATTCAGAGGTCCCATCTGTTCCATGACCTGGTATGGTCCTTTCCAGTGGGTAAACAGCTTAGAGCTAACCCCCTTAGGGACTTGAGGATGGTACAAGAGTACAATATTCCCAACCTGGAAACGGACTTGATCTAAGTGCGCTTGTCGCACTCCTTGTGCGTCAGTCTTTCTGCGCTCCGCCTCCCTGTGCGCCGCAACTATTTGTTCCGCCTCCATCTTCGCTCTTAGTCTCATCCCGAACAACTCATCCTCATCTGCCCAAGTGTCTTTTGGATGCAGAAGTGAGGTTGGGATATTAGGCTCTCGGCCGTAAACCAATTGATATGGCGAGACTGAGCTCCTGGCTCCTCCTAATGCCGATGAGGGTAGACAGTTCATTGCAAAGGCAAATGAAGGTGCTGCCTCCACCCAGGCTCTCTGATTCTCCTTTTTCATACAGTACATCTTAAGCGAGGCTTTGAGAGGTCTATGTACCCGCTCGATCTTGCCATTCGCTCTCGGGTTATAGGCAGTAACATATTGCCATTTCATCCCGTAGTACTTAGATAGTCTGTCGATGACTTCATTATTAAAGTCAGAACCTCGATCAGAACATATCTTTCTAGGACTCTGATCTGCGAGACGATCCTATCGATCAGAGCCTCCGCAGTTGTCTTGCCTGTAGCGTCCTTAACAGGAACAACCCAGACACAATTGGTGGCTCGATCTATTGCGGTAAGAAGGTATCTGTACCCTTCTGCCGATTCGGGGAAAGGTCCCACATGATCGATGTGTAAAAAATTCAAACATCCCGGCGTGTAACGGGAATGTACCGATCAGGCCAAAGTTCGCCTTCAGCGGTGTCTTTGTGGCTTTGCATGGGATGCATGCGTCCACTTCCCTGTCTATCTCCTCCTTCATCCCTTTCCACCAAAATCGCCTCGCTATGAACCAATGAGTTCTTTGTCGACCCGGATGTGCCAGTAAGGGGCAGTTATGGGCTGCGACATATATAAAGCGCCTCAACTTCTCTGGTACCCAGAGAGTCCATTTGTCAGGCTGTGATGCAAATTTGCCATGCTGGCCCTTGTACCACAATAGCCCATCTCTCCACGCCATCTCCTTCATCTGATCTTTGATCTGTGGAGTCTTTTTAAGCTCATTAGGGTTCTTGTATAACGTTATGAGCTCCTTGAACTCCGGATCCGTCGCCTGTTGCTGCCTCCACGCGGTAGGCGAGGCGATATGAATAGTACCGTCCTCCAACCTTACTCCTACCCTTTCCGGGTCTTCATCAAGCTCGCTTCGATTTTCCTGTGGAGGTTCAGTACAGACCTCAGTCGTCTCCTCCTCTTCTTTTATATTCGCCTTCGCGTTCTCGTATGCCTCATAAGACCACTCAGCGTCTTCGAGAACATGGGCCTCACAGCATATGCCATGCTCCGGGCTTTGAGGATTATATCGTAGACCCGTGCGGTCATAACGAACGCCTCTTGCCATCTGCATCGCCTCTATGTGGCTCACCTCGTATACTTTGTCCGTGGACAGGTCCATCATCTCCACTGATGATACGAGAGCCGACACCTCCGACTGAAACTCTAGCCTGGAAAGGCTATCAGCGACTACGTTTCGCTTTCCCGGTAAGTAGACCATCGTGAAATTGAAACATGACAAGAAAGCTTGCCACCGCGCCAAACGGCCGGTTTGTTCATGATTCATCAACCAAAGAAGGTTGTGATGATCGGTCCTAACCGTGAATAGAGGTCCTCCCCACAAGTATTCTCTGAGCCTCTTGAGAGCCCATACTACTGCCAACGCCTCCCTCTGTCGCGTGCAGTAATTTCGCTCCGCCGCACACAGCTTTCTACTAATAAACATGATCGGGCGCAACTTTTTCTCCTCATCTTCCTGTTGCAGCACCGCGCCAATCGCAAACTTAGATGCATCCGTGTCGACTACGAACGGTTTCGTAAAGTCAGGCATCATAAGTACTAATCCGCCGTCCTTGGGATCTTTATAAATGATATCTTTGAGCGTATTAAACGCCTGCAAAGCCTCCTCATCCCACTTCTCAAAGTCTCCAAAATCAATCATCTTCTCCAGCTTAGCCCGAGTTGCACCCCAATCGGGTATGAACTGGCTGTAGTACTGTGCCATCGCAAGAAAAGAGTGTAACTCCGTGCGATTCTTTGGCAACTGTCTACTCATGATCTCCTCCCTCTTTTCGCGCGATATCGAGACCCTATTATGAGAAATCTCGTAACCCAAATACGTCACACTTGTCCTGGCAAGCTGACATTTCTTTAGGTTGCATTTCAGGCCAAAAGCTCCGATGCGCCTGAAGACATCTGACAAGTGATCGATATGCTCTTCCATTGTGTTAGAGTATACGATGATGTCATCGATGTAACAAAATGCATATTCTCCCGCCTTCTGTCCTCTCCTTCTCATAAAACCATCCTCCGACTGGTCGTCATATTGACCGCTCAACATCTTCTGCATCGCCTTTTGAAAGAGCCCCGGGGCCTGTTTGAGTCCCATTGGAAGCACCTTCCACTGGTATATTTCCATACCCACAACGAATGCAGTCAGCCATCTGGATTTCTCGTCCAGTGGTATCTGCCAGAAGCCGTTCTTAAGGTCAATGACCGAATAGAATTTAGCATTCCGCAGCACCCTTCTGCCTTCTTCTAAGGTCGGCAGAGGATTTCTCTCTTCCTCTAGCACCTTATTCACACGGGCATAATTGATCGTCAAGCGCCATTCTCCTCCTGGCTTAGGGACGATTTTCGGTTGAGAGACAATTGGAGATGTAGATCTCTCAATAAAGTCCTCATCGAGCAACTGCCTCACATTCTCCTCCGCTATTTTTGCCTCATGTATGCTCAAATTTGCCCTCCGTGGTGCCGGAGATGGCTCCGCACCCGGTATCTTGTAAATGACAGCAGTGAAGTCATCCGACTTTACACCACCTGCCCGAGGAGGGTCGAAAATTTCTCTGTACGCCTCCATCTTAGCTTTGAGAAACGCCTTCTCTCTCTCCGAACCCACTCCTTCTTCTAAAATTTTCCGCGCCGCCGCTTGGAAATCTTCCTCCGACATCTTCTTATGCTCCTTGAGGGGCGCTAAGTCCTCCTCCAAACTCAAATCTTCCTCGGACAAATCGTCTAGTCCCGTTCTTTTATACGTGACTGTGTCCGGCTCATCATCATGACCGAGTCCGACAAGCGTATCAATAAGGTTCGCGTATTGTATCGGAGCCTTACGGGTGTAGAAACCATCAAAGCATGTGAAAGCTTGAGGTATCAATTTCAACTTGTCCTGGGCTCTGAGCTTTTGCTTGTATGCACTGCTCTGCTCCCGAGACCCGAGTCGACAAGCCACCACTAACTGTTGCTTGCGAGAAGGAACAGGTATAGGATGATCAATAAGCCGGTCCCTTATCTCCTGTGCCCAGATCGCCTTCTCATTGTATGGCAGAATGACAGTATACGGCTTGTTACTCTCAAATAGAGTCCGTAGACACTTTTTCACTTCAGTTAATGAGCGCGGTCAGGTAGGCACATCGCCCCAAAAGTTCGTGATAAAAGTTTTAATGTCATCCGCTGGAGTATCGGGGATACGCCCCTTCCTCCTTGGCACAAACGCCTCTCTCTTCTCATCTGACACCTTCGCATGGTAACAGTAGCCATTGGTAATATGGACATCTGCCCCGCCACCTTCTGCGAATCTGGCCAACGACGGGCACTGTTTCGCAACACATATTATCTCCTCATTACGCGCTACGACTAAGTCATCAATAGACTTTCTGTCCCATGCGGGAATCGTAACCGTATACGCCTGCATCTCCGTCTCCCAATTGTCGGTCCAGGTCAGTTCCTCCGGCACTGTGACATAGGGGTGTACATAGGCTTCAGTTGCCTCATGTACGAAGGCCAACTTTTTCCTCTCCGTTGCTAGACTCAGCTCAAAAGCCTCGTATGAGTCAGTAGCAGTCATCGGATTAATATCCTCCTCCTCTCCATTCTTCACTCCATAAATCACCCGCCGTGCGGCGCAATCGATCACAGCCCCCATCGTAGCCAATTGGTCATACGACAGCAGGATTGAACCGTGGTAATCGGGGACAACATAGAGGTCCGCACGATATACTCGACCGGATTTCAATTTGAAAATTAATGTGACGATGCCCGTAATTTCCGTACGGCTGCCTACCCCTTTTAGGGTCCCCTTTGTTTTTCTAATGTTTTTGTCCACCCATGTCCGGTGACTATTCAAAAACTTCTGGCCGACAATATTAACATTCGCCATCGTATCATTACCAACTTTTAATGTGGTTTGTAAAGTTTCACAAAAGAGGTCAGTGTAGCATAGCGCGTCTGGTCTATGTAAACTAGCCGCTAGCACATGAATTTTTCGTTCTAGGGTTTTGAGTCTAAGCTCAAGTTCCTTGTCCTCTTCTCGTTCTCCCCCCTTTTCCGCCAACTTAACTTCTTGAGTCTCCGGGGCTTCCGGTATCTCGAGTGTCTTTTGGACACAGTCTGGTACACCGAGTGTACTCGTGTCTATAGCAGAGACTATTGAGTCCTTTGGCGGGGGTACGGTCCGCTGCTTCTTCGTAGGAGGAGACCTAGCCTTTGGTTTCGGCTTCCTCTCCTCCATCGCCTTCTTCGCCTTCCTATTCGCATCATTTATCATATTAGCTCTCGAAGGATGAACTAGCAAGTGTTTACCTTGAGGCTTGTGAGGCTGTGTGCCTTCACCTTCACGTCTGGGAGGAACGGAACCGTTCGTATCCTGTTCATCAACAGTAGGCATAACTGTGACTGTCGGATTAAAAAGAACAGTTTTTATCTCCTTCTCTCTCTTCTTTTCCTCTCTCTTCTCCTCCCGTCAGTCTACGACGACAACACGCTCACCTGAGCCGGTGTCTTCGTCTTGACGTCCCCCCTCCGTAGCGGTATAAGCTTGCTGGGGGTAGTTGGAGCTGGAACTGGTGCTATAATTCCAGTATCCGTGTCCTCTGGGAGGGCGCGCTGGGGTCCGTCCTCCCCTTCCACGAAAGCCTCGTCCTCGTGGTGCCGCCCCTCTTGGTGTCCCTCGGGACCCTCGTGACGATCCTCTCCTCTCTCCTCCTCCTCTAGTCGGCGCCTTTGATCGGCCCGATGTCTCTCTCTTCTCCCTTCTCTTCATTCTGTCAAGGAAGTAAATGATGGCCTCCCGGAACTCCGCATCCGAGACCATATTCGCATTCCACCTCCCCTCCTCCAACTCCTTCTTGTACATGGCGTACATGGTCTTTTTCATGCCTTCGAGCTCTCTAAGGAAAAGATTTCGCTGCCTATCATCAAGAGAGTCGTGGCTGAAGAGGCAATTGCCTACTCCTTTCTGTGCCTCATGCTTACACGCCATGTATGAAAAATAGCGGTAGCACGGCGTCGGCTCATCTCTCCCCCTCTTGAGACCTGCCGTTCGAGTTGCATGTGCTGCTTGAGCACCTCCAACCCCCTGTGTCGCGGCACTGGAGAATGACTCGGTGGCCGTGTCCAATTCGGAACACGCGTCGAGGACCTCCTTGAACAGGTCGCCCGGCGGAGTAGCCGCTACAGTCCTCTCGTATATATTCGTTTCTAAAAAATCCGCCGTCTTCACCGCCGTGAAGGTCGGACAGGACTGTATGATCCTTGCGAGCTTGCTCGGGTGTCGTGTACACAAAGCACTCAGGAAGTACAAAATGATAGACTTCCGGCTATAAAAGAGCCCGTACTTGGCGCTGACCTCAGTGAGGATCGCTGCCAACCTCGTGCCAATGCCCAGCCCTTCGTTCACCTCTTGAAAAATCTCAAACCCAATCAAAGTACCAGTGCACAGGTGCTGATACCCATGAGTTTTAAAGTATTGCAAGAGGACGGCAACTGGCACCGTGCATTGCAGGTCTGAGGCTGCTCTCCTAGCCGCCACCTCTACCGCTCTCATCGCCTTGTACTCCCCAACATCAAACCCTTGTGTGATGATTGATGGGTCCAACAAGGTGTACAACGCCTCATACTCCTGTGTTTGGTCCGTTGGATGCTGCTTCATACAAGCATCAATTCTTCTGAGCTTGTCTCGAAGGTTCGCATCCGTGTCCTTCTGACTCGCTGTCTCTGCATACAGCGTCAGAGCAGTGGCATCGGACTTTGTATATTTTTGGAAGGCCTGTATGATAGCCGGTCTGTCCTTTTTGTCATTACAATGACAGTGGTAGGCGCTGAGCTAGTCGCAGGGGCCGAAGGGGCTGTGTGGGCTGAAGGGGCGGAGCGGCCCGAGGGAGCCATATAAGATCCAGAGGAATATTTCGGTCCCTTTGTTCCCGCCGCCTTGGCTAATGCAATCTTTGCCTCCATCTCCTTCTTTTCTTTCTCAGCCGCTAGCTCTTTGATATACAGCTCTTGGGCATGATGAAAAAAAGACAGGATCTCAGCTGCCTGCCGAAGGAACAAGGCCTTCTCCGCCAACTCCTTCTCTCCCGCTTTATTGGTGGGGGGTGGTGCGGCCGTCCCCTCCAAGATCGTATGATCCTTCGTGAAGACCCACCTCTTCCATGCGTCATCCTTCACCAAGGCCGCATGCAGCGTCTTCATCCTCGTCACCCCTCCAGCTTCGCCTTCTATTTCCCTCAGGGCCGGGTGAAGGTCCCTGCCAAACTGGGTGTGTTGGATTTTACCCAGGTCCACTAACTTGGCCTCCATAAGTTTCAGAGACACATCCATGACATTGATCTGTCCTTTTGGATTCCTGAACTTAAACTCCTTTTCCACTCTCTTTATTGAATCAATGTCCTGACCAGGATCGAGCAACCTAGCCAGTGCTCTTGTGTTCCATGGCAGCACAGTCTTTCCAGTCTGGTACTCAAAGAGTATAGCACACTCAAACACTGTCCATGAGAGGTCGAGTAGCTCCAGTAAAGACATATTGTCCCCAAATGAGACGTGTTGCACCTGTAACTGTGCACCGTCGTCTCTGAGGAATTCTGCCAGAGGCAGAGCTTGCCTTGGGAGAGGGTAACAGATGTCCTCCTTCTTCAAGGGTTGTCCCCATCGCATTTCTTGGGGAATGTATAGCCATTTATAGGCCTCATCCTTCCCTTTCTTCTACTCAAACTCCTTCTTACTTAGTTTGCCATATTCGGCCACAAACTTCGCTTCCTCTCCTCCCTTCTCCTCCTCCTCGACTTCCTCTGCTCCTCCTGTGTCAAAGGAAGGCGCAGTAAAAAATTGATTCTCTGCTCCTCCTGTGTCAAAGGAAGGTGCCAGATCTCCTCCTTCTGCATGAGGGTCAACGAACTCCTCTTCGTTTCCTGGGGTTCGCTCACTCTCCCCCCCTCCTTCCTGCCAGTCTTCAGACCTAGTAGACATGGATGCTGAAGGAATACGGATGAGACAGAGTTGTTTCTACCCCGTAATTGCTCTGTTCGTCTATGAGGAACGAATAGAGAGAAAAAACGAAAAGACAGTATAGAGAGAGAGCGTCTCACCTCTATGTCTTATGTGTGTTTTTTTTTTTTTTTTTTTTTTTTTTTTTTGTGAGAAAGAAGTAATCTGTACGACTTTCTCTGAAAATTTGATCTCCTTCTCCACTCCTCTTTTCTTTTTCTCTTTTTGTTGTTGTATCCGTTATGAGGTACGAGGACCTATGTACAGATAATGTCAAAGAGGCTAGAGAAGCACTCCTTGAGAAGTCGACTTGTCGTCTGACACTTGTTCAGACCTATTGTCGAAAGACAGTCAGAGATTTGCAAAAATACTCTGATGTGTGTGGTTTGAGAGGCAACAAAGTGCACAGACTTGAAAGGTAGAGTACTACGCTCGTGTCCTTCAAGTTTGTTTGTATCTGTGAGTGTTTGTTTGTACGTCTGTTGACCTACTCTGTCTCTGTCTCAAGAGAGAACAAAAGAACAGCTACGAGGTCTGGTGTCTGGCCTCCTTGTGAGGACACAGATACAGGCTGTGGAGAGGGTACTGAGACATCTACTCACAAACGCCTAGACGTCTAGTTTTGCAAAAAGAGCTGTGTGGGGATGTGCTGGAGTATTTGTTTTTTGGAACACCTACTCAGAAGAGATAGGTCTGTCCAATTTTTCTTTCTGCTGTTCCAAAAACAAGCCAGAAAAGAAATCAGCCTTGTGCTGGTGACTCCAATGTTACAATCCCCGAAGATAGCTCAATAAAAAGTCGGTAATACAACCAGACACAAATCCCCAAAAGAGAATGATGTCTCGTTATATTAGCTCAGTAAAGCCGAAAAGAAAACGGCAACAGACCAAGGTTAAAATGGCATTAGGTCAAATCCGGCCAAACGATATTGAAAATAATGGGAAAAAACTAGGTGCACCTGACACCAGAAAAAGGGTACTTTTTACCGGCTATCCGGGGGGTGATGCCTACATTGGGCCGCCCACCGCTCACTGCTAATGCTTGCAAAGCTTGCTGCCTGGCATGGCCATAAGCTCTATGGTGTTGACTTTAAGAATGCCTACCTAAATGCGCGAATGCATGACCCTGTGTTTGCCTATGCTCCTGATGTGTTAGACAGAGAGGGGCATGAGGGGATGATCTTGCGTATTGATGGTGCTTTATATGGCGCGCCGCAAGCAGGCCGTTGATAGTATATATGAGATATTGGCCCCGAAGTTAGAGGAGCTTGGCTTTAGGCTTTTAGACTCAGACCCTTTTATGTTTTTGAAAAAGACAAGCCCATAAGAGAAGCCATAGTGAGGATTTTGCATGTAGATGAGTT
The DNA here is from genome assembly GCA_019918135.1 of Paulinella micropora. Lineage (NCBI taxonomy): Eukaryota > Cercozoa > Imbricatea > Euglyphida > Paulinellidae > Paulinella > Paulinella micropora. The sequence continues at coordinate 95,989 of WBZZ01001941.1, forward strand.
AGTCTTTAGGAGTTGCAAGGGAGTTCAAAGGGATTGAAATAGTACAGGAAGGGGGACGAATCGTCATTCATCAACGTAAGTACCAGTTACAAGTGTTAAGGGAGTTTGGGTATGATAAGTCCCGCCCCGTAAGCACCCCTGCACTAGATCAGTTGCCTTTAGCTATGTCCGATGATGTTGCGTTGCGTAAGTTCGCTATAGCTAGCATAGTTGGTAGTCTTCTTTACTTATCTAAGATGACTAGGCCGGATATAGAAGAGGCGCTCAATGCAGCTAGTGTTATGCAGACCTTAGATAAGGGAGTCATTTATGCCATGTTAGGAAGGATATTGCTGTATTTGATCGGCTCATTTCGAGGGTTAGCATTTTACGGGCCTAAGTCTTCGCAAGAGGGTCAATCCTATCCAAAAGTCACGTTATGGCCTGATGCGGCCCATAAGGTTTGCAATAAAACCGGAAAGTCACGTACGGGATACGTAATTCTATGGGGGGGGGGGGGGGGGGCACTATAGGTTGGCTTCGAGTCTAAGAGACAGAGTAGGATAGCCCTTAGCTGGAATGATGCGGAAATATTTGCAGCAGCAGAATGTATTAGGAAGGGTCTAGCTGTAGGTCATGTTAGACAGGAACTCGGAATTCCGCAAAAAGGTCTGGTGGAATTACATGAGGATAACACCCAAACAATTATCGCAGGCGAACGGGGATATCCGGACCACGCACCAAACATTTGCCTCTCGAACTACATTTCATCCATCATTCACAGAGAGATGGTGAGATAAAATTTATTAAAGTTAGTACTAAGAAACAAATCGGTGATTTGCTCACCAAACCGTTGCCACGTGATCAGTTCGTATATCTATTGAACAAATTCACTGTTATCATCAAGTTCCTGCCGGGAATCCCCGGAATGATTATGAGTGTTTCACCCGGATGTTTTGTGTTTTTTTAGTATTTTTCTTTGTATTCTCCTTTGTGCGACTGTGTCCTCTCCCGGGCTATAAGTGTTGAGTTGGACGCGTGTTGAAATCGGATCGTAGGATCGAGGAAGTTGGGGGCGTGCCTTCCGCAATAGCACGCTGGGACTCGGATAGCAGGTGGCGACCCCTACCAGACGTTTCCGGCTGCAGGTGGCAGCGGACACTGAAGAATTTTATTTCTACGCAAAGAACTAATCTCCTTTCTTTTCAATTTTTTGTACACACCTATTATATTTATATATTTTTTTCTTGACTTTTTGATACCACTTACTGCGGGAAGCGCTTGAATTTTTTTTTTACTATTACTTGGTATATTCAAGTGTCAAACTCAGCTATCAAATTTGATTTAAGGGTCACTGATTTCAGATTAGCGGTTAGATTTTAGAGTAGCGGCCAGAATTCAAATTAGTTCAATTTAACTGTAACATTTTGCAAAAATAATATAGATTTTGCGGACGTATATAGCAGTTAAATTAAACTAATTTGAATTCTGAGCAGTTATTCTAAATCTGACCGTTAATATGAAATCTGACCCTTAACTAAAATTTAATGGCTGAGTTTGACACTTGAATGTACACACTGGTAATATGTTTGATTAATAGACTAGGCTGAGTATAGTGACATAGTTATGACAAATAACTAGTAGTAAGTGGGAGCGTTATTCAAAAGTCACTGAAGTTTCATTTCCAACGTTACCCGGCGGCGGCCGGAGTCACGTAGTACCCGGTTACTAGTTTGATTTGTCATAAGGACGGACAGTACTAATTCACTTAATTATTTAGTGATAGATAAAGTGAACACTATACTTTGCCACTGTAGTGGCAGTATTAACTTAATCAGTCTGACTAGAAATTTCTAGATAAGCACCAGTGACATAATCATTATAAATTTTCACTCTTTCTTATCATATTTAAGTGTTCCGTTACACTTATCTTAGTTTTGGTACGTGTCGTACTGTAGTTGTCAGAATTCTCTTTATTAACTGATTGCCTTCCCTCCCTTTGGTAGCTGTGTGAGCCTCGGACAGGACAAGTGGACTTTGAAAGGAGTCGTTAAACGCCTCTTTAATGAGCATGCTGAGTTGCTCAAAAATACCATGCGCCCACAACAAAATGTAGCACTCAGTAACCTATTTGTTAAATAATTTACTAAGTTTAATAAATAGTATACTAGTACAGCATAATGAAGTACACAATAATATTTAGAAGTACTTTCATATCTGTGAGAAATAGCAATTCAAAAGGATACTGCTAATCAAAACAATGACAAGCGCAAAATGATGTAAGGTACAATTTTAGTTGAAGCCTCACCAACTCGTTTATTCGTTTATGAGCTATAGGAGCAGTAATTCTTTTCATGATAAATTTTTGTCTGCTTTTTCATTAACTTTGCTTTTGAGGGTCCGTTTTCCGGCTGACACTGTTTCCAAGGCTCAGATGTTGAAAATTTTCCGAAATTCAATCAAATTATTTATTTAGACGTATTGTACAACGTTTCATAGTTCAGAAACTAATAAAATAACAAAGACAGATTCTTTAATCATAATCGTGGTTGTAAACCATTTTTTAACCACATTGTTATAGAAAAAAATTGCTCCCTACCTGTCTTTTTCTGATTTTGCCACACGTAATAATGGTGCTTTTTTTCACAACTTAACTTCAATTACAGATTTCTCAAAAACTAAAGATAAGCATGCTCAACAGTGAAATATTTCAAGAAATGAGGAATCCTATGCGTAAATAATAAATTCAAAAAAGTCAAACCCCTCACTAAGGATATTTCCTTATGTTGAAATTAGATATGATGTGAAGTACACGTTAATATTTAGAAGTACTTTCATCTGTGAGAAATAGCAATTCAAAAGGATACGGCTGATCAAAGCATGATAAGCGCAAAATAATGTAAGGTACAATTTCAGTAGTTTTTAAAGTAATTGGGAAAACAGAAAATGCAAAAAGCTTGATATGCGGAAAAAATTTACACGTAGAGGGATTTCTGCCCGCAGGCGTCCCTTTACGCTGCGGTGGTGTCCCATCATCAGCCAAGAGTGCATTTATCGACTGCCTTCCTCGCTGTCGGGGAGGTGGCGGCCGCGGTTCGGGGGCGTGGCGAAATCCCTGGGCGTGGGGCCGCCGCGTTGCGGCACTTCCACGGCGTGTCGATCGTCACGGCGATCGTCATCACCATGGCGGCTGTGGTGCGAGGAGGAAATGTCATCCGTGTGTCGCAGCGAGCCCGGGGCCGGGGCGGCAGAGCCCTTCATCTTGTTCACGATGCTTTGGCGCTGGTTGCGTGCGAAGTCCGCGAAGCTGGCCGTGCCTTGGCTCTCGCCCTTGTTGAAGCCGCGGCGGTAGCTGCCGTAGGCAACACCGCAGCTGATGAAGAACAAGAAGATCAGCGCGAACAGAATCGCCACCACAATGCCACCAGGGGTCTGGAAGAAGGATTCCTGTGCCGAAGACGTTTTCTTAGAAGTCTTCTTGGTGCTGCCCACAGCGCCGGCACCTGAGACCGACAAAGACGCCTCGGCATCCACACCGACAGAGCCGGTGTCGGGAAGAGCCTGCAGCATGGCGCGGCGAGGATCGTTGACATCAATGTCCATGTCCAGCAGCATACGGCGGGTGCTTGTAGCCTGGCCCAACTCGTACTCAACATTCACAGTGACGGTGAGCTTCACGTACGCTGTCTGTTCCAGAGCCAGAGCTGCCTCGGTGTAAGCGAAGGATGCATAGTCAACTCCCGATTTCCAATCTGGCTTCGCCTGGACTGTGAAGCCGCTGCCCGCCTTGACCGCGCCGTTTTCGATCAAGACAGCAGTGGAGAGGGGTTCTCCAGAGTAATCTGAGGAAGTATAAGTTCGGCGAGTTGCCGCGAAGATATCCACCTTTCGGAATCGGACCTCATTAGACTTGGCGATCACCAACGCATTGACGGCGCTGGCATCGCCGAAGCCTGCGCCGCTTGTGGGATCAGCGGTCTTAGCGCCATTCAACCAGACAGTCGCAGCGGCATCGTCGAGCACGAAAAGGTTCGCAGTAGCCTTCACCAGACCCAGGTCGGTCTCGCACAGGTTGCCAGAGTTCACGTTCATGTTTATGCTAGTTGAAGCAGTGCTGTACGTGCAGTCGGCAGGCTTGCAGTCGGCGACGTGCGACATGGTCAGGGCAACCGTCACAGCGTCGCATTGACCAACCGCAACCTTCATTTGCCAGTATTGGTAGCAGTAGGCGGTGGAGGCCAGCTTTTCATATGGTCCATCCAGAATATTGTTTTGAGACACCAGACGCACGCAGTTGCGCTTGCCGACAATTTCCGAGTAATCGGAAACGGCTCCGGGGAGGCTGGAAGGCGCGTTCAGGAAGTAGGGCCACTTCACTTGAGTCACATACTGAACATCGGCAACCCACGCGTTGCTCTTGGTGGGGTCCGACAGCACCATGCGAGACACCGCAGCATAGGCCTCCGAGGCCGAAAATGCCTGGTAGGGCTCCCACACCTTCACATTGAAGCTGCAAGTCGCCTGGTTGTTGGACGCATCCTTGACAGTCGCCGTCACGGCGTGCGTGCCCGCAGCCAGGCCCGTGCCGTCAATGCTGTAGGTCGTGGTCAAGCCATCGGGGCCGGCGTTGTCTGTCACGGTGGCAGGCAGCCAGGTGACATCAGTTGTGGTGGCCCCAGGGCCAGCAATCCGCTTGGTAAAGTCGTAGCCAAGTTTTCCGGTCGCCAAACCCACGCTGCTGAGGATAGAGGTCGGGCAGGTGATTTCAGGAGGGGTGTTGTCGTTCACAGTTACGGTGAAAGTGCATGTAGCCGAAGGATTGGTCGCGGCATCCTTCGCAGTGTACGAGATCGTGTTGGCTCCAAGAGCCAGACCAGTGATGGTCACCGACTTGGTGGTGGGATTGGGGGCAGGATAAGTCGAAGTCCAGGTCAGGCTACCATAAGCGGTGTAGTCATCCGAAGCATCCAAGGTGAAGGTGTGGGAGCCAGTGGATCCCACAGCAGAAACGGTGGCACTGTTGGGGCAGGTGATGACTGGGGGCTGGTTGTCAACAACAGTCACGATGAACGTGCAGGTCGCCTTGTTGCCCGCGGCATCGCTGGCCTCGTAGGTGACGGTCTTGGCAGTCAATCCCAAGGTCTCGATCGCATCGGTGGGAGCAGGGCCAGCAGTGCGAGTCGTGCTAGTAACTCCCCTCCAGTCGACAGCAACTGGGGTAGAGTACCACGGACCAGTAGCACCATTGGGGTAGGCGGCACTGTTGAAAGACTGGTCGCCCGGGCAAGAGGGGCTTTGCCCGCCGATGGCAGCACCACTGAAGTAAGGCGCACCAGTGTCCACTGTGGTGATTGTGAACTGGCAAGTTCCAGAGCGGCCGCTGTAGTCCTCGCCCGTGTAGGTGTTGGTGTAGCTTGCGGTCGCCACATCGAACGAGGCGCCAGGGCTGTAGGTTGAGCCAGTGATTTGCGGGGCAGGGGACACATCGTTATCGGTAATAGTCGCAGGAGCCCAAGTCGCCACACCAGACTCGCCCGGAACGTTGATGGACACAGGAGCAGGGCAGGTCAGCGTAGGGTTCTGGATATCCTGCACCGTCACCAGGAAGGTGCAGCTGACCGAGTTCTTGTTCAATTCGCCATAAGGATACACACCCTTATCCTTGACCGTGATGGTCACGTTCTGAGCCGACGCCACGTCCAGCGGCGTACCCAAGGCAATCGAGGGGGTGAGGACGGTGTTGGCCATGTCGTTATCGTTGTATGTCACAGTCCAAGCAGCGTTCGCCGAGGCGGTGGTGGTCTGCAGGTTGACGAAGGAAGGGCAGTTCAGAGTAGGTGCCTGGTTGTCGTTGACCGTCAAGGTGAACGTGCAGTTCGCCCCGTTGCCAGCAGCGTCAGTAGTGGCGTAGAAGATCTGGTGTTGACCCACAGTAAAGGGCCCACCAACAGTCGCTTGCTTAACGGTCTGGGGGTCCAGGTTGTCATTCACAGTGATGGGAGTCGAGGCCAGAGTGCCCGTCGCCGAGCCCGCACCAGTGTTGATAGCAATATCGGGGCAGGTCAGGACCGGAGGTTCTTTGTCTTCGATCGTGATCGAGTACACGCACGTGGTCGGGCCGTTGTTAGCGCCATCCGACACAGTCCAAGTGAAGACGGAGGTACCCACCTTCAGAGTGGCAGTGGCTGCACCAGGAGTGTACGTACTACCCGAAGCTCCAGCGTTCAGGGTAGGCACGATCGGGGTGGTAGTCGTGTCAGTGGTCAAGTAGTCGTAGGTAGCCGACCCGGTGAAGGAGCTGCCAAGGAACGTGGTTTCGTCCTGACCATACACGACAGGCAAAGTGTAGACCTTGGAGTTCGAGAGAGCGTCCAGGGTGAGGGTTTCCGAACTGGTCGCGCTGCAGCCGTCCAGAGTTGGTTTCACACCATCGGAGACGGTCACATCGAAGTTGCAGGAAGTACTGCAAACCGTGGCGTTGCAAGCCTTGATTTTCATCGTGAAGGATTGGCCGGCGGCATTGGGCGGCATAGAAAAGGGCGACGTGATGTCATACGAGGGGCCATAGGTCGAGTCAACCTTCAATTGGGCACCGGAAGTGCGGCCGGATGGCAGAATTGTGACGCGGCCAGCAGCATTGAAGGCGACAGGCACCGTGTAGCCACTGGTTGTGGTTGCGGTTTGCGAAGACCCATCATTGCACTGAAGCCAGTCCAGCGCACCGCTCTGACCAATCACCAACAAGCCCGACCCGCAGACGGCGAAGTCATAGCAGCTTCCGTTGAAGAAACGATCAGGGGCCGAAGTGGCGCCCACACTGTCGCAGTGGACCCCAGCATCAATCCCAGTGCTGCTTTCGTCCAAGAACAAGTACGCGGCCAGAGTGTAGTCGTTGACGGTTGGACAGACTTTCACAATCACGTACTCTCCCGAGGTCATGCGACGGCGAGTGCCTCCAGCTTGAAAAATTACACCCAGCGTGGTCTTGATCTGCGGCACGGTGATGTTGGTGTATGTCTCAGTCGCAGGTTCCGCGTCCAACAGCACGTTGTAAGTACCCACGTTGTTACCGATGGCCTGGGCAACACCGCCGCCAGTCACTTGGGCACCGACAATCGCACGAGGAATGTTGTCCTTGTACGCCTTGAACAGGCAGCTGAAGCCGGCGGTACTTTTCTTGACGTAATTGTTGGCGGTATCGCACGTGCAGTCCGGCTTGCAGCCAATGCCGACCAGTGCGCTGTTTGCGCTTTGGTGGTCGCACTCCTCAACACCCATCACGTACTTGTCACCACAGCGCTGGTTGACAGTCAAAGTGAAATCGCATGAGCCAGTGTTGCTGTCCTCATCCATCACTTCCGCATGGATCGAGTTCACACCCCTCAGGAAGGACAAAACGCCGGGCGTGTAGGTTACATCGGTAGCCACGAGGGAAGTGTCAGCGTTATCCGTGACCGCAAAGCCCCAGGCAGAGGGATATGTGCCGTACTTGGAGCCAGCGTCGGTGTTGATCACTTTGTTGCTGCAGCCGATGGAAGGTGCTTGGTTGTCGACGATGTTGACATCGAAGCTGCAAGAGTCGGTGTTGCCAGTCAGGTCCGCCACAGTGTATGTCACCGTGATCCAGCCGGAGCCAGTAGACCACTGCATTTGGGCGCCGTTAGCATAGTTGGTAGTGCGACTGGCAGCGTTGATCGCATCGTTGTCATTGTTCGACACAACCGTGCCAAAGAAGTCCGCCGTCCAGTAGCTCTTGCCAGACTCGGTGTAATGCAATTGGGACGAAGTCGGGCAAGTCAAGACCGGGTTCTGTGTGTCAACCACCGTCAACACGACAGTGCACGTCTGGACGTTGTCAGAGTGGTCCGTCACGGTGTAGGTCACAGTCGTCGCGCCCTTGGGAAACGTGAGCGGGGCATTGTTCGTCAAGCTCTTAACGCCGTCGTTGTCGGCAGTGGCAGGAGCAGACCAAGGCAGCGTGGACCAGGTGAACGTCTTGACGCCAGAGTCCATCGGACGGGTCATGGCGCCAGGGCAAGTGATGGACGGGAGCTGGGTGTCCTGCACGTACACCAGCGTGGTGCAGCTCGAAGTCAAGCCGGCAGCGTCGATTGCGGAGAAGGTCACAGACCAGGCGGTGTCGCCCAGCAAGCCCGAGGTGATGCCAAAGCTGCGAGTCGCTTCAAGGGAGGTCGAAGAAATCACAACCACGTTATCGGAGGCGCCGAACATCGCCGCCCAGCCAGACTTGGAGTACGCGTTCGAGCCGACGCTGGCGTTGTAGTTCTGAGTTGGAGGGCAGGTGACGAGCGGGGGCGTCACATCTCTCACGCGGACACGCACAATACAAGTCGCGGTGTTGCCAGCCAGGTCCGAGCGGGTGTAGGTGCGACCACCAATAGCAAATCCGGCGCCGCCGCTGGGTTGGTAGACCAAGTATTCGGACGTGGTCGACGCAGCGTAAACCTTGCCATCCTGGTCTCCCGTAATGCTCGCGGCAGCACCCAGGCCGGAGAGAGCATCACTGAAAGTGATAGCACCATCGATGTCCGCCCAGGAAGTCTTCGTGTAAGTGCCGGTGGCGCTGTCCACGTTCTGGTCCACAGCATAGTCGGGCGGGCAGGTCACGGTCGGTGCGACGGTGTCGTACGTGACGGTGAAAGTGCACGTCGCAGAGTTGTTAGACTGGTCAGTCGCTTTCAGCGTGATGGTCTGTGTTGGCGAGTTGGCAGTGACAGCTCCAGACGCTTGCCCAGTGGTTTGGGTAACAGTGACGGTACCGCTGGCACCCAGGTTGTCCGAGGTGGACTGGGCAGCCCAGGTAGGGTTGGAGTTGGTAACAATGTTCCCTGGGCACGTGATGGATGGCGCGCCGGTATCAATGATCTTCACTTTGAAGCTGCAAGTGTTGTCGTTGCCTAAATTGTCGTTGAACGTGTAGGTCACCGTGTATTCCGTGTTGAGGTCGTAGCTAGCAAGGTCCCACAGCCTAGTCAGGATGTCGTCGGTGTTAACACCTCCAGTCTGCACCGT
>WBZZ01001941.1:112500-130000 GCA_019918135.1 Paulinella micropora
ATTTTACTAATAATATTAATATTGCTGTTGACATTCAAGACAACAACAAAAATTAGTTTTTCATTTTTGTGTCAGATTTTCATTTTTGTGACAGTTTTTCATTTTTGTGACAAAAATTCAAATTTTCAAATTTAACGGTAACATTTCGCGAAAATTTTCGATATTTTGCGGACGAATATAGCAGTTAATTTGAAAAATTCAAATTTTCACCCAAAATCAAAATTCCAACCAAAACTGAAATTCCAACCAAAACAGAAAAATTAATTTTTTTTGTTGTCTTGAATGTCAACAGCAATAGTATAATAATACTGATACGAGTATTTATATATATAATAATACTACAGTGAATAATAATAATAACAATAATAATAATACTGAATAATAATAATAATAGTTAAATAATAATAATAATAATACTATATCTGAGGCGTACTGATGCAGCTAATGGCATATCCTCAACGGACATAAGCCTCCAATACCCTTGTTCGAGGTCCTCCACCCCCCCGTGTCAGTCTCTCGCCTGATGATCGGTGCCACCGATGGAGCTCCTGAGGGCAAGACTGCACTAAGCCGAGGTTATTCCGCAGTCCCAGCAACCTCTTGCAAGACGTCACCGAATGTGCAAGTGCATACACCAAGCGCGGTTGCTAGAGCTGCCTCGAAACCCCACCCATAACAATCTGGTGTCTGCTGGGTCCTGTGCTATCAACCAGCATATGCGGAGTTTAAGATCTTTTACGCGCGCAACGACCCTCCTCCCCAGCATCTACCACCAAAGGGTTATGAGTTGGCGTCACAGTTTAACGCCTTGAGGCCATCGGGCTGGAACTCTGTTTAGCAAGTGTGACTAGGTTTTTTCATCTGGATTTCCCTCAAATATGTCACAGTCAACACCCCAAGGCAGATTTACTATATCTGAGGCGTACTGATGCAGCTAATGGCATATCCTCAACGGACATAAGCCTCCAATACCCTTGTTCGAGGTCCTCCACCCCCCCGTGTCAATCTCTCGCCTGATGATCGGTGCCACCGATGGAGCTCCTGAGGGCAAGACTGCACTAAGCCGAGGTTATTCCGCAGTCCCAGCAACCTCTTGCAAGACGTCACCGAATGTGCAAGTGCATACACTAAGCGCGGTTGCTAGAGCTGCCTCGAAACCCCACCCATAACAATCTGGTGTCTGCTGGGTCCTGGGCTATCAACCAGCATATGCGGAGTTTAAGATCTTTTACGCGCGCAACGACCCTCCTCCCCAGCATCTACCACCAAAGGATTATGAGTTGGCGTCACAGTTTAACGCCTTGAGGCCATTGGGCTGGAACTCTGTTTAGCAAGTGTGACTAGGTTTTTTCATCGGGATTTCCCTCAAATATGTCACAGTCAACACTCCAAGAATAATAATAATAATAATAATAATAATAATAATAATAATAATAATAATAATAATAATAATAATAATAATAATAATAATAATAATAATAATAATAATAATAATAATAATAATAATAGTGCTTCTCTGTCAATGGCTGATGCATTTCTGCACATGCGCCTCCATCGTCTCACCCGTGAGGGGAGTACGAAGAATTGACGATAGGCTGTAATGACACCCCCGCAAGGGCAGTTCCAACACTTCCAGACGGACCGGTATGTTCAATGAAAATACTGGTCCAAATAATAATAATAATAATAATAATAATAATAATAATAATAATAATAATAATAATAATAATAATAATAATAATAATAGTGTATCTCCTGCCAATTGCTGAGCCAAAAGGCCATGTGCATCCAGTCCTCCATTCCATAAGGAAAGTCTCCACACCAATCGGTGGAATAAAGGAAGTGACTGCATAGAACATTACTCTAGGAGCTTTATACCAATCAGCCCATGGAAAGGACCGATGGCCTATGTACTCCCTAATAATAATAATAATAATAATAATAATAATAATAATAATAATAATAATAATAATAATAATAATAGTAGTAGTAATAGTGCTTCTCTGTCAATGGCTGATGCATTTCTGCACATGCGCCTCCATCGTCTCACCCGTGAGGGGAGTACAAAGAATTGACGATAAGCTCTAATGACACCCCCGCAAGGGCAGTTCCAACACTTCCAGACGGGCAGGTATGTTCAATGAAAATACTGGTCCAGACGGATCGGTATGTTCAACGAAAATACTGGTGGCACCGACGGGAATCGAACTGGCGACAGGGCCCAGATGGTAGAACTTGACCACTGGGCTATCACGGTGTCCATAATAGTAATAATAATAATAATAATAATAATAATAATAATAATAATAATAATAATAATAATAATAATAATAATAATAATAATAATAATAATAATAATAATAATAATAATAATAATAATAATAATAATAATAATAATAATAATAATAATAATAATAATAATAATAATAATAATAATAATAATAATAATAATAATAATAATAATAATAATAATAATAATAATAATAATAATAATAATAATAATAATAATAATAATAATAATAATAATAATAATAATAATAATAATAATAATATTAATAATAGTGCTTCTCTGTCAATGGCTGATGCATTTCTGCACATGCGCCTCCATCGTCTCACCCGTGAGGGGAGTACGAAGAATTGACGATAAGCTCTAATGGCACCCCCGCAAGGGCAGTTCCAACACTTCCAGACGGGCCGGTATGTTCAATGAAAATACTGGTCCAGAAATAGACCGGTATGTTCAATGAAAATACTGGTGGCACCGACGGGAATCGAACTGGCGACAGGGCCCAGATGGTAGAACTTGACCACTGGGCTATCACGGTGTCCAATAATAATAATAATAATCATAATAATAATAATAACAGTAATAATAATAATAATAATATTCTATAATAATAATAAATTAATGATAATAATAACAAACTGTGTAGTGTGTGTGTGAGTCTGCTGGTGTGCTCTGTAGTGTCCTCTCTGTGTGGGCGTGTGTGTGGTTGCTTACCTGTGTCTGTGCCATCAGAACAGCGTGAGCAAAGTGTGACTCTATCTCTATTTTACAAGTAGAGAGCATAGCTGTGTGCTGTGTGCTGTGTGTGTGAGTGTGTAAGGTGAGTGTGTGTCTGATCGAGACCGACAGTAGTTAGAAATGGCTGCTAGTAAGACAGACAATAAGATCACATTCACGGGCAAGGAAGCAGCATAGACAGGTAGTTCAAAGCTGCCATGCTAAGGCACCTAAGGAAGTACTACAGGGTATAGCAGCCCACAAGCAATACGTCCATCGTGAAAACGTACTAGGTATACAGCTTAAGGATAGGGAGGTGCCTGCCTTCATCCTAGCTTGGGAAGAGGTAGCTAAACTGAACGATTGACAAGACTTAGACGATAACGTGGTGACTGAGTACTTTGAGGACAAGACTAAGGGGCCTACTCGCCTGTGGCCTATGCCTACAACCAAAACGTCTGCTCAAAGCTTAGATAAGGCGTTAGGGGTAGGTGAAGGACAGAAAACCCCAACTAATTGCAAGCGTTACAAACCGATGTTTGGCAGTCCAAAGGAGGAGGAGGCCCCTGAGCCTGACGGCAGAACGGAGGAGGTAGATGAAGACCGGAACACTCCCGACCTCTACTCTAGTGGGTATGCTACTAGTAGCACTGACATTCCTAGGCTGTCAACTGGCAAGGGCTCAGACTTAGAGGACGACAGCAAGAGTGGGGCCTCCCGAGGACAGACGAACCCCTCGAAGGTCAAAACCCCACTAGGGGGTGCTGATCGTGCTGGAGCACTGACAAGACAGGTGATGGCCTATGACGCTAGTATACTTGCTGAGATGAGCAAACAAAACGAGAGAGTGTTCAATATCATTTATGATATGCTCGGGGGTGAGGCAAAGAGCTTAGTGCGTGACTTAGCTGACCCGAAACGTCTGACCTTCGGTCAAAGCCCAAAGGAACTATGGGATAGGTTGCTAGCCCGGTACAAGAAAGCCGACTCCGCTGGCGTTCAGGATAAGGTGATTCTATGAGATGCTTACTAGTAAGCAGCAGTACGTCGGACAGTGTGTTGACCTGAACGCTAGGCGAGATTGGTTGGCAGACTACGGTCAAGCCCCAACCGACAACGTTAACCGGGGTCCGGCTGCAACAGATAGTGGACGCACTAGTGGGTCCAAAACAGTCTGACTCTAGAGTTAAGAAAGCCTGGCAGATTGGGTACAGATGGCAGAGCTGAACCGGAAGAGAATTTGAGTGGGACTTCGCCACATGGTGGAAGTTCGTGCAGGAGCGTGCCCTGGAATTAGACAAGAAGACTTTGACCGGGCCAAAGTGACTAGTTCCACTGAGAAAGGTTTGGCGGTCCGGAAGGCCGGGAAAGGAAAGCCCAAAGACGAATGCTGGATCTTCAGCAAAGAGGGCAAATGCACTCGCGGGGCCTCATGTCGCTACCTCCATGTTGGAGAAAAGGTGAGGGGAGTGTGCTTCCTTTGGGACAAGCAGGGGGAGTGTAGGTGGGCGGATAAGTGTAAGTTCGAGCACGACCCAGCCAAAGCAAAGAAGATCCCTTCCAAACCGGCAGACACCCCCAAGGGTGACAAAAGCAAGAACGACAAGAACAAGGGGCCCAAGTGCTTCAATTGCTTCGAAAGGGGACACATCGCCGGTAAGTGCACCAAGAAGTGCCGGGTGTGCGGGGGTACGCACAAATTGAGCAAGTGTCCGGACAAAAGCAGGAAAGAGAAGGGCGAGGCAGCAAAGGGCTCCGTTGGGGGTAGTGATAGTGACGACTCCGAGGAAGAGGAACCGGGAGTAGCCTTAGCCAATATGGTAAAGTTCTTAACCGGAAGGTCGGAAGACAAAGCCCTCACGGCCCAACCCGGGGGTGCTAACCTTCCCGAACCGGTCATACCCCCGGAGGACGAGAACAGCCTTGAAATCCTGCTTGAGGACGACGCCGACATTGATAAGATGAATCAGGGACGGTGCCACGGAGTGGCGGAAGGAAAGCGTCGGTGCGTTGCCAGTTTGAAGGACCTTGAGTCCAAATTCAATAGCATGCGGCTTAAGGGCCGGCAGCTACCCTCATAGAGAGTAACTATTGCGTTGAGCACCAATACCAACGAGCAAAGCAAGAGAGGAACAATGCCTTACGCATATGGGCAGCGTTACGGTACGCGATTCTGATAGGGGCACACAACTGTCCTTTACAGAGTCACCCGGGGCTGGATAGGATGAGGTGGTCTATGACTCGGCGGTTTTATTGGGACACGATGGATAAGGACATCAAGAGTTTCATTTCGGGATGTGGGCCATGCCAGAGGGCGAAGACGGTCTACGATGCGAACAAGGGGCTACTGGGGCAGTATGACATAACACGGGATATATTTGACACGATTCACATCGATTACGTCGGGCCTTTACCGAAAGCGGGGGAGGGTCGATACAAGTATATCCTCACGATTATCGATCGGGCCTCTAACTACGTGATTGCGGTTCCCACGGCTGACGACACCAAGGAGACGACGGCCAAAGCACTGATTGATAACGTATTCAGCCGGATCGGGTACCCAGGAAGATCATATCGGACAGAGGAAGCTCCTTTATCAATTGGGTGTCGAACGAGCTCAGTGCATACTACGGGTTTCGGTGGGATTATGTCACGGTATACAACCCTATGGCTAACGGGAAGATAGAGAGGATGCATCATACGCTGAAGACGTCCTTGAAGATCTATTGTCAGAACGGGCAAACCAAATGGCCAGAGGCATTGCAAGCGTTTACCTTTGCGGTGAACAATCTGGGTTCTTCGTCTTTGGGGGGTAGGGCTAGACTGTGCCCACATCAGATGGTGTTTGGCAAGGTCTTAACCACTCCACAGGACGTGATGCAACACAAGGCCTTGTATCAGCCGTTGGAGCTGATGGCAGTGAGATTACGGGCCCTAGCGGAAGCGGGACAAATTGTGACTAAGCATCGGGAGGCGGCAATGCGGACGAAGGACGAGAAGGGCCAACAGAAATATAAACACGTGGAATTCCGGGAGGGGGATACAGTGCTGCTATACTGCCCAAACGTTCCAGTGGGGGTCTCAACGAAGCTCTATGAGAAATGGCAGGGTCCGTATCAGATTATGAAACAAACCGCGGCCTACAATTATAAGATCAGACACCAGCGGACGAAAAAGGAACATTTAGTCCACGTTCGGCGATTGGTAAAGTTCTCACCTTACTTGTTGGATTACGAAACGGGGCAGGATGCCTTGGAGCGGGCGGCGGATCAATTTGGAAACCCACGACCGTTGTTGACACGGACACAGAGGGCGGAGGAGATTGCGAGGCTGAGGGAGGAGGTGACGTTCGAACAGGATGCGGAGGAGAAGAAAAGATTGCAAGACGCAATAGAGGAATTGGAGACGGGTTCACATGAGAGGGTTTCACAGAGACAGAAGAGGGATGAGGAAAAGCGGAGAGAGGATGACAAGAAACGGGAAGAGGGAGGAATACAAGGCAGGGAGGGGGAAGCAGAGGGGAAAGGCGTGGGAGCACAAGGGGGCCAAGACAAGCAAGGTACAGGGGGGCCATCGAGGCCAGAGGCACCGGAGGGTCATTTGGGGATCAAAAACACGCAAGGCCTGTGGGTGGAAAAAGCGGCAGAGATCGATGGGATAAAATGGAAGACGGGCAAGTTCTACTTGATGATGCCGGCGGCGAAAGAGGTAAGCGATGACACATTGGATGACTTTTATGTCATGAGGGTTCTAAGTCAGGGGGGGACGTCACTGCATAAGGCGGGGAAGGGCATAACGCCGGTGATGCAGTTTTGGAGGAGTAGTGAAGAGGTAGCGGAGGAAAAGATGCGGCGGTTCGATCCGGTTTTTGTGGAAAAGGCGGGGAAGAAGCGGGAAACGTGGGATGCCACCATCAGGCTGGACGAGAGGATCATGTCCCATACACCATTCAGACGAGACCGCGGTTGGTGCTGAATGTGCCGTTCGACCTCACGGAAGAGAGGCGGATACCGGCACAGATTTTGGATGAGATAGATGCGGAGGGATTGCCTTTCGATATTATCGGCGCTCCACCGGCAGCGGTTGGATCAAGAGGCAAGAAACGGCCTACGACGGGTGGTCGGATGACTCGGGCAAGAGGACAGGCACAACGAGGACGGGGGTGATGAATGGGTGACGAGTGAGAGGATAGAATAGGTATGGAGAAAGATGAAGAATGAGAAAGAAGATGAGAAATGACGAGATGAGAAGAATACGAACTGCGGGCACATGACGGGGTGATGACGGTACTACCGAATTGCGGGTATATGATGGGTAATGGTGACTTATATGACTTGCGGGTATATGATGGGTAATAGTGACTTATAGGACTTGCGGGTATATAATGGGTGATAGCGGCTTATATGACTTGCGGGTATATGGGAGGATGATAACGGTATAAATGAATTGCGGGACTTTATAAGGGGGTGATGAGAATATGACTGACATACGAATGCGAAGATGAATGAAGATGAGAGAGGGGAGCGGTATACTTTTACATTCACAGGTACGGTGACGGGCATGCTACTTACATTTTATACCAACAAGGTAAACATTGTGACGACGCGGGTTATATATACAGACAAATACGGGAAAAATATTATATCATTCAGGCTCACGGGTATAGACATATGTAATATCATGTGACTTTACGGTGTGATGGGGGAAATATATCATATCGGGCATAGCGGACATATCGGGAAATGAATGACAAACATGTTTTATGCCTGATAGGCTCATGGGGGAAACCGGACTGACACAAGACTTTATTTTTTTTCTTTCCGCTCTGTGACGAGCGATGATATGGAACTTTATATATTCTTATGATGACAACGGGTGAAGGGGACATAGGGGTTGGGCTGGGGAATAATGCATATTGACTAATCCAGTTTAGATAGAGATGGGTAGAATAGCGAGGGGAGGAAGACAGGGGATAACAAATAGGGATAGTCAATAGGATAGATAGGATAGCCGGGGGGGGGGGGGGGGGGGGGGGTGGATGATATAGTCAGAGCGTAGGATAGTGAGAGGGGAGGGGGCGCGGGGCAGAGATGAGAAAGATGAAGAAGAAAGATGAAGAAGAAAGATGAAGAAGAAAAATGAAGAAGAAAGATGAAGAAGAAAGATGAAGAAGAAAGATGACGAGAAGAAAGAGAAAAGGGACACCGGGCAAGCGGCAACTCTGACACTCGGGTGAGGGGGGGCAACAGAGTGCAAACATCTTTCAGAGGGGGCTGCGAAGGGGATCAAAAGGGGAAATGGACCTTTTTGGGGGGAGAAGGGATGGAGTGATGAGTGATGAGGGGGTCTGTATATCATTCGTGTTATTAGCACTCAGGTTCGTTTCAAGCATGGCGTTTCAGTGCCGGAGGGGCCTTGGTGGGGGTAGCAAAGGCCCGGGGGAGCCTTTCCTTGCCTACGTTACCTCTGGGCTGGGCGACCGGGACTACAGCGCACCGAGAGGGCATTATGAGGCTATTAAAAGCCAGAGGTATCAGTTCGAGTTAAAGTGGGATTCGGCGTGACCGAGACGGGGGCGGCTTCAACAAATGGGATTCGACGTGACCGAGACGGGGGCGGCTTCAACAAATGGGATTCGGCGTGACCGAGACGGGGGCGGCTTCGACGAGCGGGATTCGGCGTGACCGAGACGGGGGCGGCTACAACATGTTGGATGCGGCGGGACCCAGACGACGGCTGCGTCAGAGCGCGAGGAACGGCAACAACATATGGGTATCGATCGAACGCGGCCACGGCTGGGGAAGCATCGGATCGGCGGATCCAACGGAGTCGCGGAAGCGGGAAGGGAAGACTCGCCCAGGATAGTATAGACCGAGCACTAGGTTGGGGGGACATTGAGTGACTAGGGGCCGGTTACAAAGAATGGAGGATGAAGGGCAAGTTGTGGTCTCAACAGAGGAGGGGTGCATTTTCAGGCGTGCGGTGGCGGAAACCGATTCAACAGGCGACGAAGGGCGTAACGGGAAATAACCAAATTTCACATAATGTAAGTGTTGGCGTTTGGCCCAACCTGCAATTTTGTTTAATTTGTTAATACGGGTACGGCGTCGACCGTCACTCAGGTTCGTATTTGCATTTTATCCCGAGGTTGGTCGGCGGGGGCGTAAGTTCGACTCCTCGCGCGCATACTGGCGAGCGCGCTCGGGGGGGAGAAGGGATTTTGCCGGCCCACCCGGTATATAATGGCAATACTGATCGTTCCGGTCTGTCGGTTAATCCTTGGTCTGGAGATTACGGAGTCCCTACTTTAGGTATCAGATTCCTCAGTCTTCATATCGTTAGTCTGAAGAAGTTGAACAGTATTTGCAATATTAGAAGCAATCCTCCTCAATGTAGGCAGTACCCACGTCGAACTTGCCCAGCACCAGATCGTAGAAGGTTACCGACATGAAGAAGCCAAGTATCGTCATGGTACATGGAGTCGGGAACGTCCGCTGTCCGTAATGCTCCCTTCGCCACCAATCGGCTCTTGTACTTCAGTACTTTTCCTCCTGATTCCTTGGTTGCGTCTGCGTATCTGTTCCGGCATAAGTCTCGTGCCGGTACAGACTCCTTCTTGCGCCTCCTGAAGCATCCCTGCGCCCATAGGGTTGCAATCTCTTGTGCTCGTGCGTCCTCAAACTTCCCGGACGCTGTAGCCTCCTTTTCCGCCACCGGGCGTGTAAAGGTAGCCGCCAACGCTCGCTCCCTCACCGCCCACGAGAATTTCCGAGTCCAGCATGTGCTCTACCTCGTTCTCCGTCTCCTTGCCCTCAAAGCGTACAAAGTGGGCCGGCTGCAGCTTCTTGCCTTTCCGGATGGGCTCGCATTCCCCTTCCACTGCCCCTTTTCGCGTCTTGCTTTTCCACTCGGGGCCGTAGGTTCGCTTTGCCCAGTTCCATCCATTCCTTAGCCGGTACCTCAACACTCATGCCGTGGGTTACCTCGCGCAGTTCCTCCGTGGATTCTTCCGGCTCGGGCGATCTCAACTTGCCCTCTTCTTCTTTCTCCTCCTTAACTACAATCACGCGATCGCTGTCGTCACCCCCTTCCGGTTTTACGAAAAGCTCTTCCATGTCGTCGCTGATTGGGTAACCAAGAGCCTCGTCTAGTTTAAGTCCGGAAGCCTTCCAAATCTGAAGGATGATGGGCCAGGCAGGCTGATCTTCGTCAAAGTTGATCACGTCCCGCCATCTCTTGATCTCCCCCTGGACCAGCACTATGTGCGCCGATGTTTCTAGGTCCAGTCCCATCCACGCGGCCGGTAAAGAGCGATCCTCTTCTTTTCGCAAGCCGTGGTACTTTTTGTCCAGTACCACATGGCACAGACAACCGAAGGTGTGCAGTAGCGATAACCAGTCCACTTCCTTTTCGTAAGGGAACAATGTGAACAGTCTAGGCTCTGTACCTCCCGGCGGCGGCGATAAGTTGTGCAACAGTCCCACGTGCAGTAGAGCGTAGCCCAAATACACGTAGGGCAATTGCGCCCTCTTTAGTAGCTTCCGCGCGCCCGCCCAGATATGCTTCTGCGATACCTCGACTAAAGCTTGCTTGTTGGGGTCATTTCGTACGGCATAGCGCGGCCGTACCCCCACGCTCTCGATAAGGTCGTTGAACACCTGCGATCGCTGATAAGCTCCATCGCCGCGTATTTGCTTCACCCGATTCCCCGTCTGGGTCCGAC
Organism: Paulinella micropora; assembly: GCA_019918135.1. Taxonomy (NCBI): domain Eukaryota; phylum Cercozoa; class Imbricatea; order Euglyphida; family Paulinellidae; genus Paulinella; species Paulinella micropora. The sequence continues at coordinate 123,228 of WBZZ01001941.1, forward strand.
TCATCTTGAAGACCTTACTCGCCACCAGTGACTGACGCTGCATTTCCGCGTTCAATAGCAGCTCCAAGTTGGTGTACCCCACTGAGTCTTCCACCATTGCCATTAAACACCGTTCACCATTGAGTAGTGGCCGTGTCAGTAGGGCTGAGGTGTCCACGGACCAACCCTCACCCGTTGCTTTCATGCGCGTACCATGAGCATTCGATCGGTGGGGCGGCTTCTGAGCGCCACCGGCCGGGCATTCCGGACACTCCTTGCTCACGTCCTTGTTGACGTTTACTAGTTTCACGTCATGTGCTTTAGCAATAGCTTGCAGCTTGGCGGCAGCGGGGTCATGAAAGATGCGATGTAGAAGCCCCATGTCCCACTCCTTCTTTCTCACCTTATTGGTAGACCAAAAGGCCACTTGCTGTTCCTCCGTAGAGCCGGATTGAAACCGGATCACTGAGTCTTCATGGTCGAAGTACAGTAGTGCGTCCTTCGCTTCTTCCTTCACGTCGGGGACCACCGCCCTAGTGATGTAGGGCGAATCTTTTCGCAGCACTAACGTGTAGCAGTCTAACATCAGTTTTGGTCCCGACACAAGCAACTCCGTCAGATGCTCACCTACCCATACCTCCTTGAGAGGCATGCTTCCGTCGCGGCCATCCTCCCTCAGAATAGGTAGCCGGTAGTTCTCCTGCGCTTCCATCCGGGCGGTTCCCCCGACAGCGCTGAACTCCTTCACTTCACGCCTCACGTCATTCATGAACGCCTTGTAACTCGGCGGGGCCATGTCGGACACCGCCCAAGTCCAGCATGGGGTCCGGTACCTTACGCAGTCGCATCGCCCTTCGTTTATCCCTTCCCATCAGTGCTCGGTTGAGCAACATCCGGATCACTTCCATTTCCGCTTCCGGGACTTGTTAGGGCTCCCCCTGTACGCCTTCGGCGTAGACCACTACATGCTCGGGCATGTCGCCTCCCCCTAGCGGCCGTAGCCAATAAGGCTTAGGGCGCTTCTGCCAAGATCCGGCTATTCTCCAGGGCTTCGGGTTCCAGTGCGCGGGGAACTTCGGCTTGTTGCACGGAAAAGGCCAACCAGTAGACCAACGGTATAGTAATCCACGTATTCCTGCCGGACTTCGAAGTCCTGTAGGTCCCTTTGGTCATCCCCCCACTTGGGCGGCCACGCTACCCTGTTCTGGTTTACTTCATTTTGCTGTTCCATTATTACTTCCATACGCCGTATTCTTTCCTTCTCGCTTACTAGGTCCCGTCCCAGCACCAGCTCCTTTTCAATTGGTTCCTTTCCCGGGCTCGATGCTCCGCCGAGAGTGGGCTGACCTTGCGCAGCGTCTTTAAGGGATACGCTTTCCTTGCGTTCTTCTTTCCCCATAGACGTTTCTCGGCAACTTGGGTGATGAGTAGCTGCACTTCCTCGATCTGATCGATGCCCACGGCTCGCACGTCTTCATTGTAAAGCTCCGCCATGACCATTGCCAGCTTCCTTAGGTGCCGAAGCACCCTTGTGCGCATCGCCCCATCCCGCGTGTGATCCAGTTGCTTTGGCTCAGTTGGGGCTAGTTGCCCCTTAATGTGCGCCAACGCCCTTCCCATCTCAGCCTTGAACTTCTGAGCCTTTGGGGTGTCGTACGGCGCCGCTGCTCGAACTTGTGTCACCAATGACACCGTGTCATTCCCTCTTCCGGGGTCCTTTGAATCTTCTTACTCTTCCAGCACCTCAGTGGAATCCTCATGGACGCTCCCATACAGCTCCGCCATGTGTTCGCGCCACGGGGTACTTCCGTTTTCCAGGTACACCAGCGGGTCGATCGCCTCCTCAGGCGTAGCCAGCATCTCCGGCTTAACCTTCCCCGGGCCAGGCGCTCCAGGTCCCCGTCTCTCCACTGAGCCCGTCGTTGCTGACTCAGCAGTCTTTCCTTCCACGTTCGGGGTTAGCGGGGGCATTGCTTCCTCCGTAACTGGAGACTGAGCCTTTCTGCCCTTTGCTACCATTGGGGTCACGGGATCTTGATCTCTCACTAATCCCACGCGCTTTAAGTCAGAGTCAAACCTCCCGCCATGGACTGGGTCCTTCGTTGCCCGGTATTGCGTTACGGCCGCCTTAACCGTGCGATAGGGCACCCTTTCCCTGTATACCTTCCGGTTCCTAGGGACTCCCGGTTCTTCCCACTTCACCTTATCCCGATTTATGTTCCAATTGTAGAGCACCCCTGACTCTTCCCTCAGGATAGTGAATATGATGGGTACATACGATCTGTCCCAATTCAACCCCCGTCTTTGGGCTTCTTCCCGGGTTAGATGTTCCACCATCTTGTCCGGCTTAGCCCGACCAACCAAGTGTCCGAGGCCACGCTCCTCCATCTCGATCACCAGCAGATACGCTGGCATTAGCGCCCATTCCCTCGATTTAGCACGAATGCTCTCCTTCAAGTAATAGCGCTCTCGCTTATCTTGATGGTTGGTGCAAAACAGCATGTCCCCGGTGAGTAGTCCAGCGGCGTCAGCCCTCACCTGTTGGTATTCGGACTCCACAGCCTCCTTCCTGGTTCTCATGCACCGATCCCTGGCAAACGTTGAACCGTGGCACCTCCCTTCCAGGCGCGCTTCCACCACTCCTATGGGCTCGTCATCTTCATGGCGTAGGTGTGGAGGCGGTACCTCGTAGGTCTCCGGGCCGTACTTCAAAGGTTCGGGTAGTGAATAAATGGAATCGGGTGTTTGAGGAGTAGTCGTTGTTTTGCCCTCCCCGATGCCGGACTTACGTGTACTGCCGGTTCTTTTCACCATCATCGCTCTAGGCGATTCTCCATTTCGAAGCCTTCTAAACTCCTCCCAGTTTAGCTGCCATTCCATGTACTGGTCCACCAAACCCGGTCCTGTTGGTATGTGGCGGTACCAGGACGGCGGTATCCACTCCGTCGGGCCCGTTGGTACGCCGAAGGTTACCAGCCTCCCTCGTCCCTCTCCATAGTGCCGGAACGCATGCGTCACACCACCCCCGTCCCGATATTGCCGCACTGCAATTGGAGCTTCCTCTTCATCCTCCGAGCTGGAGAGAGGGGACTCCGTCTCGTCGCTGTCCTGAGCGATAGAGTCTCGCCACGGCTCCCAATCGGCCCTTCTTCTTCGTGGTCGCGGCCTCTTTACTCCCTTAGGTTCGCTTGGATTCTGGCCCGGCAGAAACCCTGGGATCTCCTTCGCCTCTCCGTCAGCCATACCATCACGAACTCTTACCGGGATGTAATCATACCCAGCATTGCGAAGAAACTCCGCAGCTGCCTCCAATCGAGAGTAGTACGTGGGATCCTCTGCAGGGCCACCCGCATTGGGCAGCCCCGCTCAGATCCCCTTCCTCCTCGACAGCCTTCAGCTCACCCTCTTCCTCTCGTGCCTCTGCTTCCTGCGTAGGCATAGTGTTGTTTGCCCCAGGAGCAGCCAAAGCGTTTACGAAGTTGTTGAACTCCTCGAGTTGCTCACCTCCGGGAACAGCCCCTTTTCCTCGCTCTGCGGACTGGGAACGCTTACTAGCACACTACTTTCTTCCTGAGGAGCCGCCTTCACCCTCTTCGAGGGTGTGCGCTCTTCTATTCCCTTACCCGCCTTCGAGCTCCTACCCCTTTTCACCATGAAGGCTCTTGCTGCCTTCCGTTGCTGAAGCAGGCTAAAGGCACGGTTGCGTTCCTCATCTGCCTCGGCATCTGAGCTGTCACTGCTGTCAGCTCCCGGGGATTTCTTCTTTACCATGTCAGCCTTGGCTTTGGCTCCGGGCTGCTCTCCCCCTCCGTCAGGGCCATGGGTGCACTTAGGAAGAGGATGATCACCGCCACATCGCAGACAAGGTTTCTTGCAGTTGGATGCATAATGTCCCTTGCCCTTGCAGTTGAAGCACGTTTTCGGCTTCTTGTTCTTATCCTTCTTACTTTTTTTGGTGCGTTTAGTGCTGTTCTGCTCGTCACTGCTCCTCGTGCCTCCTCCCTCCTTCTTCCCTTTTTCGGTGTGCGAGAACTTACATTTGCTTCCAAACCTGCAATCCCCTTCCTTGCTAAAGAGAAAGCAAACCCCCTTCAACTTATCGTTCAAACGAAGGTATTGACAATCTCCTCCCTTCTTGCACTTCCCTTTCTTGAAGTACGTGCATGGGGTAGAGAAGGGCTTCTTCTTTTCGATCTTAGCTGCATTCGCCTTCGCCTTCTTATTTGCCTTTCTCTCTCTCTCCTTTTGCAAGTCAATGTCCTTTGCCTTCTTCTTCAACTCCTGCAACCATTGATGCACGTCCCATAACTGTTTTTCCTTCTCAAAGTCAGCAGCCAGCAGCCACTGCTTCCAGTCATTTTGGACTTCCTTGTCCCGCATCTCCGGGCCCATGATGGCATCACGAATGATTTGTTCAAAGCTCAGGTCTGAGGGGTGATGCCCCTTCTTTGACAGCTGTTCCCTTACCGCCTCAAACTCGGCAATCTGACCTTCGTACTGGGTGGAGGAATTGAACTCCCACCTAGCCATCTTTCTCTGCTTTTCAAGCAGGTCACTAGGGTTACCCTTCCCATACCGGTCCTTCAGCCTTTTCCACATGACATCTGGCTGTTGACTCCAAATTCCGGTGTCCCATCCCTCACCAAGTCTGTTACCAGCCTCTTTGCATCACCTAGCAAGTGGTTGTAGATGAGCGTGAATAGTTCCACTCGCTTCTCTTTCACAGCTACCACTAAGCTGGCATCATAGCTTGCCACTAGCTGCCTGTCTTTACGCTTTTGCTTGAGCACCTTAGTACTCTTCTTCTGTGCTGTTGCAGTTGCCGTAGCGAGAGGAGACGTAGACAGCCCTTTTGCCCCTTGGTTTCCACTTCCATCTGCACTGCCAGTCATACTTGGAAGAGACGACGATCGAGAACGAGATGTGGCCATTCTTTCCTTTCGCTCCTCCTCGTACTTCCTTGATGCAGATTCACGTCTAGTGGCACTGTCTTTGTTCTCGTCTTCCTCTTCTGTCTCATCAGAGTCTTCTCCTTCTGAGCTTTCCTCTGCCTGCTCGTATCCATCCTCTAAGCTTGGCATAAGCTCCTCCTCCTCCATGCGTTGACTCTCCTGCAGCCCTAATGCACTGTTTAGTTGTCCACCTGCAATGCTGCTGCTTGCTGCTGCCATGGTTGTCTTTTCTAACATGTTTCTCCCACAGCCTCATATATTCCGACACCGTCTTGCCAGCCATATGTAACCTTCTGAGGTTAGCACGATGCACCTCTTAGACTACCTTATGTCCTTTGAGGTCCTCAAATCCTCCCTTAAGGTCTTTTCTTAGTGCCTCTAACATTAGGCTTCGTTGGAAGTCTTCCCAGGCTTCCCTACCGCTATAGCAAGGTATGTTTGACCCCTCCTTTCCATTTCTCTGTTTTCAGACATCGAAAGTCACCTCTACACTCCAAAAAGGTAATTGTCCTTTGTCTGTTGTTTGTGTCTGACTGGCCGCGGACACTCCCTCTGCAAATTCCCCCCTAAGAGTACGTTGCAGGCTGCCTACTTGCAGCAATCACCTGTTGGCATTTTCTGTTGGTTTTCCTTAAGCAGGTAGCTACCCTGCACCACCAACACTCCTGCGAGCCTCAAGCACCCCTACACTAGTTTCTGGGCTTGCCTGATGGTGGGGTTTTGTGGACCAAACCCCAAAACCGTTCGTGTAGATGTCCTTCTGACCTGAAGGCTCGCTCTTGCCTCCTGTTGGTAGCTTGACCTCCGTAGAGCTCTACTTCCTGTTCAACCACAACGGTTTACGCAGTGGTTCTGAAACACAGCTGGGATGGACTTCCCTTCTGCTGTGTCACTCTTCAATGGGTGTGACACAGACAGTAGAAGCCTTTCCCCTGGATCACTTCTGTGATTTTGCTGCGCTTCCACACGTACAAGGCTCACAACCCTGAAGAAGTTGAACAGTATTCGCGTGGCAATATTAGAAGCCGGTTTATCGTCTCCCAGGCGTCCCCGGTTGACTTAATAACCAGCTCCAAACATCCTTTAATAGGAAAATCAATCAACACAGACAAAAGCCCGCCAAACGAACCGTCGGAAACAGCTCATGCAGGTCTCTAAGTTAAAATTTCATGTGTCCAAACGTGATATATTGGCATTTGCGCCACCACTGCCACCCACACCAGTAATTACTATTAATACTTTTTCCACACTATGAACTATAACTATTATTATTAACTAATGTATTTACCGGTTGTATTAATCCCATCACCCTGACTCACTTTCTAAGTTAGTAACAGTTATCTGTTTATTAAATATCCTACTATCGTAACAATTGATCAAGTTGCAGGTTGGTAATTTCCTCGCAGGAGGCTAGCCAAGACTTACAATACTTGAAGCTTAAGAGAAAGTAATATACTATAAAAGGAGTAAAGGAGCGTCCAGTTAAAACTAAAAAAAAAAAAGAAAAAAAAATCCCACTCAGCCATGTGGCTCTATGAGTGGCACCTTATCACTATTAATATTATATTAATTAAAAAAGTTTTATCTTTAAAAAAAGTTTGATAGTTTAATGGCAAAATTTTACTAAATTTTTTCTGATTTTGCGGACGACGAATTGTTGTTGTTGTTGTTGTTGTTATCGTTGTTGTTGTCGTTGTTGTTGTTGTTGTTGTTGCTGTTGTTGTTGTTGTGTTGTTGTTGTTGTTGTGTTGTTGTTGTTGTTGCTGCTGTTGCTGTTGTTGTTGTTATTATTATTATTATTATTATTATTATTATTATTATTATTATTATTATTATTATTAT
>WBZZ01001941.1:145000-155000 GCA_019918135.1 Paulinella micropora
ACATATGTATGTATATATGTATGTATGTATATATCGATCTCTATCTCTTCCCCGGACGGGACCTATCCAATACACATATAGTATGTATAAATATATGTATGTATGTATACATGTACATATGTATGTATGTATGTATGTATGTATATATCCATCTCTATACCCTCCAAGGACGCACCCTATCCAATATACATATAGTATGTATGGATATATGTATGTATGTATGTATACATGTACATATGTATGTATGTATATATGTATGTATGTAAATATGTATGTATGTATATATCGATCTCTATACTCCCAAAGACGCGACCTATCCAATACACATATAGTATGTATGGATATATGTATGTATGAAAGTATACATGTACATATGTAATGTATGTATTTATGTATGTATATATCGATCTCTATACTCCAAGGATGCGACCTAACCAATACACATACTTACTGTTGTTTCCTCTATAATAGATAGATAGATAGATAGATAGATAGATAGATAGATAGATAGATAGATAGGTAGGTAGGTAGGTAGATAGGTAGGTAGGTAGATAGATAGGTAGGTAGGTAGGTAGGTAGATAGGTATATAGGTAGATAGGTAGATAGGTAGGTAGATAGATAGATAGATAGATGAGATGTCGCAAAGGAATGTAGTCCTTGCAAAGGAACGCAGTTTCACATCAAACAGTAATTTGTGTACTGTGCATGTGTCCGGGATGGGAATCACGGGTAGACTGTGTTCTGGAAAAAGAAGAGGAGGACGTTGAAGAAAAAGGCAATCTAGGAATGGAGAGTGGGGAGGATAAGGAAGAAGGGAAAGAAAAGGAAGCCGTTAGTCCAAGTGTTTTGAGCACCGTAAGCTTGCGCAAGCTACAATGATGACATTGTATAAGGCCTAAACCCCCGAAGGGACCTAGCCCGGGCTATGCAACACTGGACGGCTATGACGGAATGCAGTCACCGATACGGACTAGAGGAAGATTAGTCCAATTTTTGACTGCACAGGAGCGATAAATCGCAAAAGAGCAACGAGCTACGCAGGACGATAGCTTGAAGCAAAGGGTTTTGGATTGGGGATGGGAAAAACCCAAGGCGCGGAAACATCGATGAACAGAGAACGATACCATGCCGCGAGCCCCGCATTCGATTGGTCGAAGGTGGCAGATCCATCCGTTGTCCTCGATTTGAGATTTGAGCCCATTGTATCGGCTGGTCTTGTAGGCTCGTGCGTCAAGGATGCTTTCCTCGACCGGGCACGTGAGTTCGATCAGTATACACTTCTTGGTAGACAATGACCAGACAACAATATCGGGGCGGAGGTCAGTGACACAGATGTGGACAGGAAAGGCTTGCTCAGAACCGGTGTATTGGGTTTGGAGCTGCCAATCGTTTGCGGTGTCGAGCAGAGATGGACGATGAAATGACTGCCCCTTAGGCTTCTGCTCGCCCTCTTTCACAAACATAGACTAGATAGATAGATAGATAGATAGATAGATAGATAGATAGATAGATAGATAGATGACCTCAGGCAGTACAGGCAGATCTTCCCCTCGCATCTATCTATCTATCTATCTATCTATCTATCTATCTATCTATCTATCTATCTATCTATCTATCTATCTATCTATCTATCTATCTATCTATCTATCTATCTATCTATCTACCTACCTACCTACCTATCTATCTATCTATCTATCTATCTGTCTATCTATCTATCTATCTATCTATCTATCTATCTATCTATCTGTCTATCTGTCTGTCTGTCTGTCTATCTATCTATCTATCTATCTATCTATCTATCTATCTATCTATCTATCTATCTATCTATCTAATCTATCTATCTAATCTTTCGATCTATCGATCTATCGATCTATCGATCTATCTATCTATCTATCTATCTATCTATCTATCTATCTATCTATCTATCTATCTATCTATCTATCTATCTATCTATCTATCTATCTATCTATCTATCTATCTATCTATCTATCTATCTATTACCTACCTACCTACTTACCTGCCTACCTACCTACCTACCACATACCTACCTACCTAGCAGCTAGCTAGCTACCTATCTACCTACCTACCTACCTACCTACCTACCTACCTAGCTACCTACCTACCTAGCTACCTACCTAGCTACCTACCTAGCTACCTACCTAGCTACCTACCTAGCTACCTACCTGCTACCTACCTACGTACCTACCACATACCTACCTACCTAGCTAGCTAGCTACCTACCTGCCTACCTAGCTAGCTACCTAGCTAGCTAGCTAGCTAGCTACCTACCTACCTACCTACCTACCTACCTACCTACCACATACCTAGCTAGCTAGCAAGCTTGCTAGCTAGCTAGCTACCTACCTACCTACCTACCTACCACATACCTACCTACCTAGCTAGCTAGCTAGCTAGCTAGCTACCTACCTACCTACCTACCTACCTCAGTCAATACAGGCAGATAGATAGATAGATAGATAGACAGATAGATAGATAGATAGATAGATAATCTAGATAGATAGATAGATAGATGACCTCAGGCAATGCAGGCAGATCTTCTCCTCGTAACTTCTTGACGTACTAAAAGACAAGGAAATAGTATATTAAGCGGCTAGCCACAAATTTGACGTGTTTTGCGGGCAAGCCGAGCCGGGCCGGCGAGCCCGCAAAACACGTCAAATTTGGCGCGCCGCATATGTAGTTTTATCGGTAACCTGACCACATTTTGTGGTGACCGATAAAGTAAGAAGAAGAAAAGGGACAAAGATTGGGGGGGGGGGGGAAGGGGGGGGGGAAGGAAGGAAGGAACAAGACAACGGTTAGGAAAGAAAGATAAGGAAAGATATATATAGGGAGAGATAGAGAGAGACCTTTTGATTCTCCTCTAGTTGCTTTTCATGTACTGAGAGCGCCTGATATATATGTATATATATATATATATATATATATATATGCTGGATCAACACAGATAAACACGCGAATAGATAAACAAACAAACAAACAAACAAACAAACAAACAAACAAACAGACAGACAAACAGACAGACAAACACACAGTCAAACAAACATAGAAAAGAAACAACGAAACAAAACAGACAAACAGACAAACTTACAGACACACAAACAAACACAAGACAGGCCAAACATACAGGAAAACAAACAAACACGCAAACAAACAAATAAATACGCATGCACACAAATCACACATAATTATTAGTTACTAAAATCATTCATTATTATAATTATTTGTTATTATAAATCTTAACTTTTCGAATTAATAATTTAATTAATCATTACAATAAATAATAATTGTAATAATTAATGATTTTAATGATAAATAATTATATTAGTTAGTGATAATAATTCATGATTAATTAGTATAATAATAATAATAATAATAATAATAATAATAATAATGATGATGATGATGATAATAATAATAATAATAATAATAATAATAATAATAATAATAATAATAATAGTGCTTCTCTGTCAATGGCTGATGCATTTCTGCACATGCGCCTCCATCGTCTCACCCGTGAGGGGAGTACGAAGAATTGACGATAAGCTCTAATGACACCCCCGCAAGGGCAGTTCCAACACTTCCAGACGGGCCGGTATGTTCAATGAAAATACTGGTCCAGACGGATCGGTATGTTCAATGAAAATACTGGTGGCACCGACGGGAATCGAACTGGCGACAGGGCCCAGATGGTAGAACTTGACCACTGGGCTATCACGGTGTCCACAATAATAATAATAATAATAATAATAATAATAATAATAATCGTAATAATAATAATAATAATAATAATAATAATAATAATAATAATAATAATAGTAATAGTAATAGTAATAATAATAATAATAATAATAATAGTAATAATAATAATAATAATAATAATAATAATAATAGTGCTTCTCTGTCAATGGCTGATGCATTTCTGCACATGCGCCTCCATCGTCTCACCCGTGAGGGGAGTACGAAGAATTGACGATAGGCTCTAATGACACCCCCGCAAGGGCAGTTCCAACACTTCCAGACGGACCGGTATGTTCAATGAAAATACTGGTCCAAACGGACCGGTATGTTCAATGAAAATACTGGTGGCACCGACGGGAATCGAACTGGCGACAGGGCCCAGATGGTAGAACTTGACCACTGGGCTATCACGGTGTCCATAATAATAATAATAATAATAATAATAATAATAATAATAATTATAACAATAACAATAATAATAATAATAATAATAATAATAGTGTATCTCCTGCCAATTGCTGAGCCAAAAGGCCATGTGCATCCAGTCCTCCATTCCATAAGGAAAGTCTCCACACCAATCGGTGGAATAAAGGAAGTGACGGCATAGAACATTACTCTAGGAGCTTTATACCAATCAGCCCATGGAAAGGACCGATGGCCTATGTACTCCCTAATAATAATAATAATAATAATAATAATAATAATATATCTGAGGCGTACTGATGCAGCTAATGGCATATCCTCAACAGACATAAGCCTCCAATACCCTTGTTCGAGGTCCTCCACCCCCCCGTGTCAGTCTCTCGCCTGATGATCGGGGCCACCGATGGAGCTCTTGAGGGCAAGACTGCACTAAGCCGAGGTTATTCCGCAGTCCCAGCAACCTCTTGCAAGACGTCACCGAATGTGCAAGTGCATACACCAAGCGCGGTTGCTAGAGCTGCCTCGAAACCCCACCCATGACAATCTGGTGTCTGCTGGGTCCTGGGCTATCAACCAGCATATGCGGAGTTTAAGATCTTTTACGCGCGCAACGACCCTCCTCCCCAGCATCTACCACCAAAGGGTTATGAGTTGGCGTCACAGTTTAACGCCTTGAGGCCATTGGGCTGAATAATAATAATAATAATAATAATAATAATAATAATAATAATAGTAATAATAATAATAATAGTGCTTCTCTGTCAATGGCTGATGCATTTCTGCACATGCGCCTCCATCGTCTCACCCGTGAGGGGAGTACGAAGAATTGACGATAAGCTCTAATGACACCCCCGCAAGGGCAGTTCCAACACTTCCAGACGGGCCGGTATGTTCAATGAAAATACTGGTCCAGACGGATCGGTATGTTCAATGAAAATACTGGTGGCACCGACGGGAATCGAACTGGCGACAGGGCCCAGATGGTAATAATAATAATAATAATAATAATAATAATAATAATAATAATAATAATAATAATATATATTGATCTGTCATGGCTGAGCCCGAGGGCCATGCGCCTCCATCCCTCGACCCAACAGGGACTACAGTGAGTATGTTTGGGAGGGAAGAGTGACTCTAACCATCCTGCATAGAAGGCCCCAAAAGGAAGTCCCTACTACCCGCACAGTGTCGGGTACCTTGCAGGAAATCAACTACAAATGATTGATCTTCCCCGCGTGAGAGCTCCACGAGACTGGGTAGGTCCCGCATGGAGGTACTCACAGGGGTAGCAGACATTTCATGCGGTCTGCCAGCGCATGAGGACGTTTTGTGGTAAGTATCTGGGACGCCTCGAAACCCGTCACCACCCCTAGATCGCGGAATGTAAATACCCCTTTGATCCCACGTGGTGTACGTCTTATAAAAAACAACACAACGACATGGCCTCGGAACCAACACAACAACATAGCCTCAGAACCCACATCGACATAGCCTCGGAACCCACACAACAACAGAGCCTCGGAACAAACACAACTACATAGCCTCGGAACCAACACAACAACATAGCCTCGGAGCCAACACAACGACATAGCCTCGAAACCAGTGGGAAGAGGCCCAACCACCTCCTCTTCCCGTGGGGTGCCATACTGTGCACCCCTCCATAATAATAATAATAATAATAATAATAATAATAATAGTGCTTCTCTGTCAATGGCTGATGCATTTCTGCACATGCGCCTCCATCGTCTCACCCGTGAGGGAAGTACGAAGAATTGACGATAAGCTCTAATGACACCCCCGCAAGGGCAGTTCCAACACTTCCAGACGGGCCGGTATGTTCAATGAAAATACTGGTCCAGATGGATCGGTATGTTCAATGAAAATACTGGTGGCACCGACGGGAATCGAACTGCCGACAGGGCCCAGATGGTAGAACTTGACCACTGGGCTATCACGGTGTCCGTAATAATAATAATAATAATAATGATAATAATAATAATAATAATAATAATAATAATAGGCTTCCTCAGACTATAGCATCAGATCCAGATCCTGGACATGTGCCTCCATTGGGTCACCGGGGTCAGCCGATCCCAACGCATTGTCAGAACACCAAACAGACATAGCAGCAACAGCAACAGCAGGGGCAGATGGGGGCTGTGAAGTGCATGAAGAGCTAGATGCGAGGGTGTTAGCTGAAGAGAAGAACTCGGAGACACTACGCTGCGCTCCCGAACCCCTCTCTCTAGCCAGGACGTCCACACTGCGCGGACGGCCGCGCCGCGCAACATCAACGTCACTTGGGGGAGAGGGTGGGACAGAAGCTGATGGAACCTCAGTGAGGTCAATCACCTCCTCGCCCCCATCCTCCACCCCAAGCTCCTCCCTTTTACCCTCCCTAGCAGACCAACACTCAGACACATATGATCCAAACAACACATCCAACTTTGGAGGGGGACGCAACGCTGTAACCCCTAACAACGCAGCAAGCCTAAAGTTACTGCGGAAGCGCGACTTCCCCTGAAAAAGCTTACAAAACAATCGTGATTGATCCACAGGCGACATATCATCCCAACCCTGCCGCACAGAGCCCTCCCGCTCCCGCCCAAGCAACACATCCTCCACCACAACCTCACCGCCTACGACCTCACCACCCTCCTCACTCCCTCCAGCCCCCTCAGCACCCCCCACAGCCATGCCACCGAGCCTCTGCATACTCAGCAACAGCTGCTTACGTCTCGCCTCATGCATGGGGCAATCCCATAAGAAGTGCGCAAGGGACTCATTGACATCATCATGACAACAGAAGCAGCGAGGGGACATGCCACTGACCAACTTGCTGCGGTACAACCGAAGGCGGTTGTTGCAGCTGAGCAACCTTCTCCGAAGCAGATTATAATGCGCATCATCAAGGGCTACCCATCTTGGGAACTCCTTAGTTCCAAAGACTTGTCTTAGGATGACTCGCAGGCCATCAGTAAGATCGCTGCCTGCCTCTCGCTTGTCCCACATCAGTTGCTGCACCATCTTGACGTCCTGCTGAAGGGCCCACTTGTCCACAGTCGAACTCCAACCCTCGAGGTCCTTCTCTGAGCTATTTAGGAGCTCCTGAAGCCCTTGTTGTAGATCCATTGAGTCCCTGATAGCGCCTTCGGCCTCCGCAGTCCAGTCGGATTTGACTTGAGATGCGATGACAGGGAATCGCTTCTCCGGTAGAACACGCAGCCGTCCATAGAACTTCAGTTGCGCCGCCCGCCGCAAACGCTCCGCACTCAAAGAGCGCGCCAGAAAGAGTGTAATCCACTTGCTTGTCTTAGGGCTGATGCCGAGAATCATCCTCATGGGGCGCAGCATTGCTGCCTCCAGCTTGGTGAGCTGCGATACGGGGGCACGCCAGACATCGAAGGCGTACTTCAGCTTGGCCCCCACAAGTTGATTCCAGCACATGAGACGATACCTAGCTTGTATCTCACCTGCACACCACAAAGAGTACCAACCTGCGGTGGCGACTTCAGTGACACGCGTAGCCCGCAGGGCCTGCTCCTTCCACTTCAGGTCGTCGGTGATAACCACTCCCAGGTACTTGTACTGACTGGTGACACAAAGCTTCTGGCCGCGAAACCACACCACGGGCTCACCTCGCTCCCTGATACTTGGTCGTTTCGCCTTGCTCGACGTGTAAATGGGCATGATTTCCGTCTTGCCGGGCTTCAAGTTGACTTCCAGCCGGTAATCTTCCGCGAACTTGGCCACAACATTGACCATCTTCTGGAGCTCGGTGCGACTGTGAGCGATGAGGGCCACGTCGTCCGCGTATAGAAGTGCCTTGATGTCGTTCAGCCGCTTCACATCCGTGATCTTGAGGGCACTCGCCAGCCGATCACACAGCTCATCCATAAAGACGTTGAAGAGTGTGGGAGAGAGAGGGGACCCCTGTTGGACGCCTACACCCTCCAGTACTTCGGGGGTGAGTGCTCCATCAACTAGCACTTGCGACGAAGTCTGCTCGTAGCACCTGCGTAGCGTGCGCCAGAACTTGCCCCTTACACCCAGCTTCCAGAGCCCCGCCAAGCCGCTTCGCGAGTAGCCAAAAGCGCTTTGAGGATTGCTCGCGTTGACATTTGACCGCTTCTTCCTGCACTTGCTTGAAGGAGGCGGACTTCTTGGCCCGAGTTGCCTTCCGAATTTGCTTGCGGAGCCGTAGCCAATTCAGACGGGCTTCCGCATTCGATTCATCCCTCATGTATGCTGCGTAGGCCTCCCGGCGCTGTTGAATGAGCTCCTTTAGCTCCCCGTCGAACCAATTGTTGGTGAAACGGGGTCGTATACATCTGGAGCCAAGGACCTGGTGCGCCACCATTCGGAAGGACTGCGCCACTCGCTCGGTGACGTCATCTACCACCCGTTGGCTGTCGGCACCACCCGATAGGTCAAGCTCAGGCAGCTGATGCACTCCAAGCTTCTGTAGGCAATGCTGGAATACGTCATCGAACTTGTCGCGTAGATAACCCAGCGCTTGCTTCGCAGCGTGATCATTGCCCGAGACACCAGCACCAATAAGCTTATCAACACGAAAGGACCTGTAAGGTTTCGCAGCCCGCTTTGGTCGGCGCTGGCTGCTCCACGTCAGTTCGGCCCATACTGCCTTGTGGTCCGTATCAAGATCATCTTCGCATACTCCGAACTTTGCTCCAGATGCCAAGCCAGGCGACGCGCAGATGTAATCGAGGAGGTGCTTGCCTGTGCCCATGCCGCGCTGCTCACGCCAGGACCACCAGTAGGACCCTTCCACTGGGCACGAGAAGCCGCTCAGATTTCGCAGGCCCGTAGCGACGAGGACAGCCGCGAGTCTCTTGCCGTTCTCCGAACGTACCGGTGCTCCCTTATCATCGACCTACCCGTGCTGACCGACGATGCCCTCCTCTTTTCGGCTGCATGCCGGCCCGAGCTTCGCGTTGGCATCCGCCACCGTGACCACAAGACCTTGGACTCCAAAAAAAGCTATAGCTGCCTGCCAGGCCGCATACGCCTCTGACGACTCTTCTTCCTGCGTTTCCTGGGGAAAGTAGCCGTTGCCCACATAGATATCCTGAGCGCCGGTAACACCCGAGGCGATACGCAGCCACACTTGCTGCCGGTGGTCGACGGGGGCTGACACCAGGTTGCAATACGGACCAAGGAAGTTAGCCACCGCGAATAGAACCCCACCCTTGCAGCGATTTTTCTCGCTGACCTCCGCAGGTTTTCCAAAAATCCGGAATCCATCCAGGCTGCATTTGGAAAGTTGCTTCTTGCCCATGCGGTGCTCCTGAGCCCCGATGACTAGCCAGCCCTCGTGCTTGTAGAATGATGCCCATTCCGCCGTGCCTACGTTGTCGTATCCCGTTTTACCCTGCCAGTTGTGACTCGCGACGAGTAGCTTGAAGCCGGTATCGAACTGCTTGGAGCGGTGCTTCTTGGCTCGTTTCCGGACCCGACGGCCGCGCTTGGCTTCCGCCCTCGTGCTGCCCCCCTCTGCAGGTGCTTGCGCAGGTTGGTCCCCCACTGCACTGGCCGCCGAATGCAGGGGCACCACATGCACATCAGCACACTCAGACACACACTTAGGTGCATCGGCAGCCAATTCCGAAGACACCACCTGCACATCATCGACACATTCTTCATGCAGAGGCAAGACGCGATATCCCGTCGCAGCTTCCTCCTTCTGGACCGCCGCTTCCCCACGCAGATGGATGCGAATAAGCCTTCGGACACGTTCCCTGTCCCTGAACCTGCGCCCAAGGGCCACATTGACCCCTTGGCCGAAGAATT
>WBZZ01001941.1:225000-244527 GCA_019918135.1 Paulinella micropora
CCTGCAAAAAACAAGCGTAAGCGCACCGGTTGACGCTCTTAAACTCTGTGATGCCGGGGGGCATCCCACAAAAAATGACGAAGTCTCGTGGGGGGGGGGGGGGGGGTAAGGACACTGACCGAGCGGTAATATTAGTGATTGTATTAAATTTTTATTGATTTTAATATATGCAAATGAAAGATTTAATATATATTAAACATTTTGAATAATATTATTTTTATTGACTTTGAAAGCCTGACGGTAACTTGAAAATTGGATGAGGCGACGCCTCATGCCGGTCGGCATCCAGTAGCAGGCACATAGACAATAGAGTAGAGAAAGGTAAATAACTTTACTTAGTTTACTAACTAGGTTTAAAGCCGCCGCTTTATTTTCGTGCAATCTAACCGGTGTAACTAGTAAATGTATACGTAATAATTTTAACTTCGAATTCTATAATATAATTTTAGTAATGATTATAACTGATCAAGTTCTAGTAATTTAATAAATGTATTACATACATATTAGATATATAATATTACTAGATACTAGATTTTGAGTTCTTGCCACGGTACTTATAATTATTCACCAGAAGTACTCGAATTGAGTTTTACTAGATATATTAATATCTAGTATATAATTGCAGAATTATAAAAGTTTGCTTCAAGTTTGCTTCAAGTTTGCTTGCACCGTGAAAGTTTCATATATATATATATGTGTGTATGTATATATATGTATACATACATATATATATATATATATGTATATATATATACATATATATGTATATATACATATATATGTATATATATATATATATATGTATATATATACACTTTGAATAAATACAGTATTATATTTACTTTAAAATAAATATTTTAAATAATTATTTATTTTAAGTGTCAGGTAGAAGATAAATAATTTTCTTTATTTATTTCTTACTTCATCGCATATCTTTATGTAAATTTAGAATAAACATTTTTGTTTCGAAGATGTTCTCTTTGATATAAATATCTCACAAGTAAAAGAAAAGTTTATGAACATCAGTGTGCATGTGAAGATGATTAACTATGTTAATATGATCATGAACCTTGATAAAATAACAATAGAGATCGACAGTGAAAATGTAGCAGCAATAACAATAGTATGGTAATTGATAGTCTTGTAAAAACGCACAACCTTTAATTGAAAGATCTAATTGCTTTGATATTGCATGGATCGTCCAAATTTCAAAATCAGCAACGCTTACCATAGCAATAAAGCAATTGAAATCATGAAAAGACATTATCATCATTAGGCATGCAATTTGCGCATGAATTTCTGGATGCATGTATATGTGTATGTATGTATGTATGTATGTATATCGAGAAACAAACAAACAAACAAACAAACAAACATACATACATACATACATACATACTGAAATGATATTACATCGACTTGTCATTTTATTTTATTTTGATTTTGATTTTTTAACATATTTCTTTTTATTACATCAGATTACATAACGTTACATTACTTTGCATGCATCACATATTACAATACAGAAGATTACATGGTCAGATTGCATTACATTTCATTCATTATCTTGCATTCCATACATATACATGCATACATACATACATACATACATACGTATACATACAAACCTGCATGAATGCACATGCATGCATGCACATGCGTACATACAGAAATATTAATATTATTACCTGCATACATATTTTCCTACGTACACATACATACATATACATACATACATACATACATGTACATACATAAATACATACATAAATACATACATACATACATACATACGTACATACGTACGTACTACGTACGTACGTACGTACGTACGTACATACATACATACATACATACATACATATACATACATACATATACATACATACATACATACATACATACATATACATACATACATACATACATACATACATTACATACATACATACATACATACATACACATAAATACATGCATACAGACTAGCTAGATACCTACGTAGATACATACATTCATAGACACATAGATACATACATAGATACATAAACATAGATACACAGATACATGCATACACGCGCATGCGCATGCATGCATGCATACATACATACATATATACATACATACATACATACATACATACATACATACTACATACATACATGTCATACATACATGCATACATACATACATACATACATACCAAGTTGCATACATACATAAATTACTATACATTCAAACATAACGACATGCACGTGCATGCATACATACATTACACATGCATTCACATAACATAACATAACATAACATAACATAACGTAACATAACATAACATAACATAACATAACATAACATAACATTACATAACATTACATAAAATTACATTACATAACATTACATAACATTACATGACATAACATGACGTATATAAGATAAGATAAGATAAGATAAGATAAGATAAGATAAGATAAGATAAGATAAGATAAGATAAGATAAGATAAGATAAGATACGATAAGATAAGATAAGATAAGATAAGATAAGATAAGATAAGATAAGATAAGATAAGATAAGATAAGATAAGATAAGATAAGATAAGATAAGATAAGATAAGATAAGATAAGATAAGATAAGATGATAAGATAACATTACATGACATAACATGACGTCTATAAGATAAGATAAGATAAGATAAGACAAGATAAGATGAGATGAGATGAGAGATGAGATGAGATGAGATGAGATGAGATGAGATGAGATTAAGATAAGATAAGATAAGATAAGATAAGATAAGATAAGATAAGATAAGATAAGATAAGATAAGATAAGATAAGATAAGATAAGATACGATAAGATACGATAAGATACGATAAGATAAGATAAGATAAGATAAGATAAGATAAGATAAGATAAGATAAGATAAGATAAGATACGATAAGATAAGATACGATAAGATAAGATAAGATAAGATAAGATAAGATAAGATAAGATAAGATAAGATAAGATAAGATAAGATAAGATAAGATAAGATAAGATAAGATAAGATAAGATAAGATAAGTTAAGATACGATAAGATAAGATAATATTTGTATAACATAAATTTGTCATGGTATACGTACATACAACCAGACATACAACCACACAAACATATTCGTACATACTATCTTCCATACAATATACATACCAAACATGCAGAATTGCATTGATATGAAAATATTTACTCAGTGTTTATAAAAATTGTGAAAAGTTGTACAATGTATGTACACTACATAGTACTTAACGCACTGTAGAAAATAATTTATGTGCAAGAGTAGATTATCATTTGAAAGAAAAAAAAATGAAAACAAGAAGAAAAAAAACGCGCCTGTGTCGACCGTATCCATACGCAAACTTTTCAAAAATTCAAAACATTTGAGGCCGCTTGACAAATTCAAACTAAACGGCAAAAAATGATTCCGAGTTACCGGAGTCGAACCAGTGACCAACAGATATGCTGCTTTTCCATCTACAGTCTGTCGCTCTACCAACTGAGCTAAACTCGGCTTGGCTTCACTGCATAAAAATGTGTGTTTCATCTACTCATGGTATATGTTAATTCTATGCCATGGAGTCCATATCTATGTTACGTATGTTATATGTTATGTATGTTATGCTATATGCTGCTTTCCATCTACAGTCTGTCGCTCTACCAACTGAGCTAAACTCGGCTTCACTACCTGAAGAAGTGTGTTTCATCTAGTCATGGTATATGTTAATTCTATGCCATGGAGTCCATATCTATGTTACGTATGTTATATGTTATGTATGTTATGCTATGCATGCTATGCATGTTATGCATGTTATGCATGTTATGCATGGTATGCATGTTATGCATGTTATGCATGTTGTGCATGTTGTGCATGTTATGTATGTTATGTATGCTATGTATGTTATGTATGCTATGTATGCTATGTATGTTAGTTATGTATGTTTTGTATGTTGTGTATGTTATGTATGTTATGTATGTTATGTATGTTATGTATGTTATGTATGTTATGTATGTTATGTATGTTACGTATGTTATGTATGTTATGTATGTTATGCATGTTATGTATGTTATGTATGTTATGTATGTTATGTATGTCATGTATGTCATGTATGTTATGTATGTTATGTATGTTATGTATGTTATGTATGTTATGTATGTTATGTATGTCATGTATGTTATGTTATGTATGTTATGTATGTTATGTATGTTATGTATGTTATGTATGTTATGTAATATGTTATGCATGTTATGTATGTATGTATGTATGTATGCATGCATGCATGTATGTATGCATGCATGTATGCATGTATGCATGCATGTATGTATGTATGTATGTATGTATGTATGTATGTATGTATGTATATGTATATGTATGATATATGTATGTATGATATATGTATGTATGTATGTATGTATGTATGTATGTATGTATGTATGTCTGTTCTGTCTGTTCTGTCTGTTCTGTCTGTCTGTCTGTATGTATGTATATTTGTATGTATGTTATGTATGTATGTATGTATGTATGTATGTATGTATGTATGTATGTGTATGTATGTATGTATGTATGTCTTTATGTATGTATGTATGTATGTATGTATGTATGTATGTATGTATGTGTGTGTATGTATGTATGTCTGTATGTCTGTTTTGTATGTATGTATGTATGTATGTATGTATGTACGTATGTATGTATGCATATATGTATGTATGTATGTAGATATGTATGTATGTATGTATGTATGTATGTATGTATGTCTCTATGTTATGTATGTTATGTATGTATGTATGTCATGTGTTGCGTATGTATGTTGCGTATGTGTGTAGTGTATGTTGTACATGTATGTTGTGTATGTTGTGTAATGTATGTTGTGTATGTATGTTATGTATGCATATGTATGTACGTTATGTATGTATGTCATGCATGTATGCTATGTACGTATGCTATGTACGTATGCTATGTACGTATGCTATGTACGTATGTACGTATGCTATGTACGTATGCTATGTACGACGTATATATACGTATATGTATGTTATGTATGAATGTTATAAATGTCATGTTCTGTATATTATGTTATGTATGCATGTTATGTATGTATGTTACGTGTGTATATATTATTTGTACGTTATATGTACCCTGTGTATGTATGCTGTATGCAAGTTGTGTATGGATGTTGCGTATGATGCTATTTCTGTACGTTCTTCTTCTTCTTCTTCTTCTTCTTCTTCTTCTTCTTCTTCTCTTCTTCTTCTTCTTCTGCTCCTTCTTCTTCTCCTGCTTCTGCTCCTTCTTCTTCTCCTGCTTCTTCTGCTTCTTCTTCTTCTTCTTCTTCTTCTTCTTCTCCTCCTCCTCCTCCTCCTCCTCCTCCTGCTACTACTACTACTACTACTACTACTACTACTACTACTACTACTTCTACTTCTACTTCTACTTATACTTCTACTCCTGCTTCTACTTCTACTTCTACTTCTACGAAACAACTGACTCACATTAAAGGCAAGATGAGTCTCTCTCTCTCTCTCCCTCTCTCTCTCTCTCTCTCTCTCTCTCTCCGTCTCTCTGTCTGTCTGTCTCTCTCTCTCTCTCTGTCTCTCTCTCTGTCTCTCTGTCTCTCTGTCTCTCTCTGTCTCTCTCTGTCTCTCTCTCTCTCTCTTTCTCTCTCTCTTCTCTCACTCTCTCTCTCTCTCTCTCTCTCTCTCTCTCTTTCTACTTCGTGTCGTGAGTAATACTTTCTAGGTGCGTCAAATGAACGACCACCACAGTGAGCACGTCACCTTGCGGAAAATTTTGAACTCGAGTCAACTTGAAAATCTGATATAGGGCAAATTTGGATGGCACAATACTCAGTTTTAATCACACTGATCAAAACTTCATTATTAATAAAAAGTTTTTGCTTTAACTCACAAAAAAAAAAAAAAAAAAAAAAAAAAAAAAAAAAAAAGGTGCAGGTGAGTTTGAGTAACTTAAGACTCGATGATATAGTATTAATATGATAGTCGGCAACCCGAGTTTTCAAGTTGGGTATAATATGAGGCGCCTCATGACACCCCACCACCACAATCACTTTGAGTTATCCGGAGGTAAAAAAACTTTGAACCCTGGCTACGGTTCGATGCAACCCAAAAAAAAAGACGGTCCTGTAAGAAAAAGTTCAGCGGCTGAACTCTGATTTTTTCGGTCGAACCTTTTTTTCCAGTTCAACTTTTTTTTCCGTTTGAACTTTCAATTCCTGTTGATCTAGTAAAAGTGACACTGATCAGTTGAATGTCGACAGTATTAATAATAAAACTTGTGACTTCAATTTCAACGTATAAAACTTTCAAAAGTTTAAGTTATTAAAAAAGTTATAGCCTGGGTAATATTTGAACTGAGCTGTGAAAAAACTTGAGCCTACTGTTTAACGTATTCCGGGGCAAAGTTAGACGTATAAACTTTCAAAAGTTTAACTTTTCTAGTAAGATAGAACTTTTTTATTAGGTAGAACTTTTTCAAGGCGGTTATAAAAAAGAAAACAAATTATAAAGCCTGTTTGTGTGTTAACTTGAATGTCCCCGATCAGTAATCATAGTAATATATTGCTGTTGACATTCAAGTGAACAAAAAAAAATGGTTTTTCAATTTTTTAAGCCACTTTTTTGGTTTTGGTTGAAATCTTGTTTTTCATTGAATTTTTTTTTTGAATCGAAATTTTTTGTTTTGGTTGGAAATATTAATACAATACAAAATGAACTTGATATTTCAACACTGAAAACAGGGAAAAAAATGATGAAGTTATTAATACTCCGTGACCTTGTCAGAACGTCTAAAAAAATGTATGGTTATTATTAATAATAATATATAACATTTATGCGAAAGTCACGGCGTCGGTTCCATCAGAATTTAATATTACTGTGGACATTCAAGTGGCAAAAGTTCCAATCAAATTTGAATTAGTGTTCAGATTTTGAATTAGTGGTCAGAAATCTAATTAATTGTCAGATATTTGATTAATGGTCGGAAATCAAATTAGTGGTCGGATTTCGGCGACTCTGACTTGAATTACATTAATAATATTAATAAGTGAAAGTTGAACGGTAATATTAATAATAATACTAAATTTTACTAATAATATTAATAGTATAATAATACTGATACTAGTATTTAATATATAATAATACTACAGTGAATAGTGCTTCTCTGTCAATGGCTGATGCATTTCTGCACATGCGCCTCCATCGTCTCACCCGTGAGGGGAGTACGAAGAATTGACGATAGGCTCTAATGACACCCCCGCAAGGGCAGTTCCAACACTTCCAGACGGACCGGTATGTTCAATGAAAATACTGGTTCAGACGGACCGGTATGTTCAATGAAAATACTGGTGGCACCGACGGGAATCGAACTGGCGACAGGGCCCAGATGGTAGAACTTGACCACTGGGCTATCACGGTGTCCACTACAGTGAATAATAATAATAATAATAATAATAATAATAATAATAATAATAATAATAATAATAATAATAATAATAATAATAATAATAATAATAATAATAATAATAATAGTTGAATAATAATAATAATAATAATAATAATAATAATATTGTAATAATAATAATAATAATAATAATATATAATTATAATGTATAATAATAATATATAATAATAATAATAATAATAATAATAATAATAATAATAATAATAATAATAATAATAATAATAATAATAATAATAATAATAATAATAGGCTTCCTCAGACTATAGCATCAGATCCAGATCCTGGACATGTGGCTCCATTAATAATAATAATAATAATAATAATAATAATAATAATAATAATAATAATAATAATAGTAATAATAGTAATAATAATAATAATAATAATAACAATAATAATAATAACAGTAATAATAATAATAATATACTATAATAATAATAATAAATTAATGATAATAATAACAATAATAGTGCTTCTCTGTCAATGGCTGATGCATTTCTGCACATGCGCCTCCATCGTCTCACCCGTGAGGGGAGTACGAAGAATTGACGATAAGCTCTAATGACACCCCCGCAAGGGCAGTTCCAACACTTCTAGACGGGCCGGTATGTTCAATGAAAATACTGGTCCAGAAATAGACCGGTATGTTCAATGAAAATACTGGTGGCACCGACGGGAATCGAACTGGCGACAGGGCCCAGATGGTAGAACTTGACCACTGGGCTATCACGGTGTCCATAATAACAATAATAATAATAATAATAATAATAATAATAATAATAATAATAATAATAATAATAATAATAATAATAATAATAATAATAATAATAATAATAATGAAGATAATAATAATAATATTAAATAATAATAATAATAATAATAACAATAATAATAATAACTTATGATAATAATCATAATAATAATAATAATAATAATAATAGTGCTTCTCTGTCAATGGCTGATGCATTTCTGCACATGCGCCTCCATCGTCTCACCCGTGAGGGGAGTACGAAGAATTGACGATAAGCTCTAATGACACCCCCGCAAGGGCAGTTCCAACACTTCCAGACGGGCCGGTATGTTCAATGAAAATACTGGTCCAGAAATAGACCGGTATGTTCAATGAAAATACTGGTGGCACCGACGGGAATCGAACTGGCGACAGGGCCCAGATGGTAGAACTTGACCACTGGGCTATCACGGTGTCCAATAATAATAATAATAATAATAATAATAATAATAATAATAATAATAATAATAATAATAATAATAATAATAATAATAATAATAATAATAATAATAATAATAATAATAATAATAATAATAATAATAATAGTAATAATAATAATAATAATAATAATATACGTGCCACGACAGTGACACGAACTGAATACAACTGAAATGAAAATAAAAATCATATTTACTTATTATATCAAGGAAATTTTCCAAATTCTAAGAGAAACAGAAGCGCCCAAGCAAAAAAAACTCGCGCGATGATAGGTTTGGGTCAGAATTCTAGTCATTGAACTTCAAGGGTACAGAAAGGGAAGACAACAAATGCAAGCCTGTCATAGAAGACAAGACAAACACAATAGAACACAGGACAAACACAATGTACAACGTTGCAAAGAGGAATTGGGGTTTGGGTCAGAATTCTAGTTATTGAACTTCAAGGGTACAGAAAGGGAACACAAAAAATGCAAGCCTATCATAGAAGACAAGACAACACAATAGAACACAAGACAAGCACAATATACAACGTTGCAAAGAGGAATTGTTTCTGATCATGACAGCTATTGAAAACGCAAAAAGCCATGAAACCTGCGTTTGTAAGCGCGCGTATACGGTAGCAAGTCGTTGCCTACCGTACCTTCTGATCTACCTCAAAACTGACAAACTTTCGTTCCCTACAAGTGAATCACTGCTAGCTATGGCTACTCTGTCACCAAGCAAGAACCATACCCTGGATTTCAAGGCAAGCCTGGCGGGACAACTGCTGGAATTGGGTACATTGTTGAACTTCTCTCTCCCCCCCCTGGAAAAAAAAACCCCCTCTCTCCTGTGATGTTTTGCCTCAATCCTGTGATGTTTTGCCTCAATCCTGTATGGTTTTGCCATTCCCCAACAAATTTGTGCGCAATGTGTGAATGATTTAGCCAAGGATCCCTTGGTAGCGTCCAAGACTCCCACAAGCGAAGGGGTGGCGGAGTGGTTGAATGATCACGTAGACGCAAACG
The DNA here is from genome assembly GCA_019918135.1 of Paulinella micropora. Taxonomy (NCBI): domain Eukaryota; phylum Cercozoa; class Imbricatea; order Euglyphida; family Paulinellidae; genus Paulinella; species Paulinella micropora. Next base: position 234,741 of record WBZZ01001941.1, read on the forward strand.
CTCTGAGGGATGAAGCCTACAACATCAAGAAACAGATTAACCGCAAAAAGGTGGCACTCATCAAGGCGCGAAAGAAGCTGGAAAAAGTCGTTCGACTAAATGCAAAAGGCAGAAACAAGCCTGATGGAGGTATATATATATGTATATATATACCACGCCTCCTGTTGTGAGAGTGAGAGTGTGCGAGAGAAGAGAGAGAAGAGAGAGAGAGAAAGAGAGAGAGAGAGAGAGAGAGAGAGAGAGAGAGAGAGAGAGAGAAGAGAGAGAGACTCAGAAAAAGAAATGATTGTTTCTTTTGCACAGGTCTATCTTATGACGACCCGGAAGCAAACTTCAAAACAATTGCATGCAACAGCAAGAAGGAGTATGTGGCACGCGAGAGGGTGGGCGAACTTTGGCAAGAGCTCGAAGCACTTGCTGGGGACGCTGTCAACGTTTTGTGTGCATACGTGGAGGTGCAGCGCAACAAGGAGAAACTCAAAAGGGTAATACTCTCTCTCTCTCTCTAGTCTCTCTCTCTCTCTCTCTTTCTCTCTCTCTCTCTCTCTCTCTTAGTAGGGGCTACACATACACAGATTCAAACTCACACACATACAGGAATCCAAAAGTATGGAGAGCCTTCAGCCTTCAAAGTTCAGCAACGCGCTGATCAAGAAAGCTAACGAATTCCTCCGGCTGAAATTAGGAGACGGTCTGTTTATCTTCCTCCTTTTACATTTCTAGTGACATATTTTGTTGTCAATATATGTATGTTCCTGCATGCTGTCTATAAGTATGTTTTGTTTATCAATGTATGCATGTAAATTTTACGTAATAAATATGCAGGCGCAGCATCTACGTGGACGGCTGAAGGAACAAAAATCAAGCTTGATCCAGACGAGGGCCAGCAAATCTGGAAGTCTGCCTTCGAAATACGGCGTGAAGAAAAAGAAAAGGAAGAGGCGGCTGAGGCTGGTCAGCCACGACGTGGCAAGAAGAGAAGCATGGTATACGTAAATACAATGCTATACATACATGTGTTGTTCTGTGTTTGTTTTGTTGTTTTGTTTGTTTATTGTTTGTTGTTTGTTTTTTTTTTTTTGCTGTTTGCTGTTTGTTGGTTTGTTGTTGGTTTGTTGTTGTTTGTTGTTGTTTGTTGTTTGTTGGTTGTTTGTTGCTGTTTGTTGTTGTTTGTTGTTGTTTGTTGTTGTTTAATTTGTTGTTGTTTAATTTATTGTTGTTTGTTTGTTTTTGTTTTGTTTTGTTTTGTTGTTGTTTTTTTTTGGGGGGGGGGGGGGGAAGGGAGGTGGCAGCAGCGTATACATAAGTTGATGCATGCATACTTAGGCATTGTATGCGGCCGAATGTGAGGAAATCTTCAAGGAGATGGATGGACACAAAGACGTCCTACCCAAAGATCCGCACCCGTTCGATGCTACCTATGAACGCACTTTTGGCAATGGGCAGACTCATGTACCTGGGAGGAAGAAGCGCCGACAGCTCAAAAATCTTCACCATCCTGGCGCAATCAAGGTGCTCATGCCGGTGGCGGCCGCAGCTTTGGCTGTAAAGAAGCAAGAAAAAAAGGAATACGTCATAGTTTCGGACAGTGATGATGATGATGAAGGCAGTCGCAACATGCCCAAACTACTTGCGCCCCAGGCCCGGGCAGCCGCCGCACGACAAGCCTGGTTGTCTGAAGTTGATAATATCGAGCATGAATTGGATCGCATCAACGAACAGTTCGAATCCTACAAAAAGCAAAAGCATATTGGCAATACTACTGTTGGCACTGCTACTGCTACTACTACTACTGCGGTGGCCCAGCCATCCGTACCTGTCAAGGTGCAAAAGCCTGTTGCAGCTACTGCTACTGTGGCCCGACCATCCGTACCAAGTGTCAAGGTGGAACGGCCTATTGCTACTGCTGCCATTGCTACTGTTTCTACTACTACTGCTGAGGCCCGACCATCCGTACCAAGTGTGAAGGTGGAACAGCCTATTGCTACTGCTGCCACTGCTACTGTTTCTACTACTACTGCTGAGGCCCGCGGCCGCTCATCCGTTCCAGTCAAGGGGCAACAGCCGACTGCTGCTGCTGCTGCTGCTACTACTACTACTACTACTACTACTACTACTACTACTACTACTGCTACTTCTGTGGGCCAGGCCCACCCATCCGTACCTGTCGTGCATGCGCAACAGTCTACTGAGATCAAGGTGGAACAGCATACTACGGAAGAGCCTCAAGATCTATTCACGAAAGTTTTGGAGTGGCAAAGTCTGTGTCGTAATCCCAACAAGCTGCAGGCAGTCAACACACAACTTCAAGAAATGGATCTACCCGCTCTAGGATTGCTTTGCGCCGCAGATTTTCGCTGTTATGGCTGGCCTGAGGTATTTTACGTTGGTAGGGTCATGGATGTGAAATTATGTGCCGAAAACGTGAGCAGCAAGAGCCAAGTTTCGATTCATATTTTTGGTGTAAGTGAGAAACGCAAAAGCAGCGCAAAGCCATGGTACGCTGAAGACTTGTCTTCGAAAAAGTTTGCACCATCCTGGGTCCTGAAGAAAAAGTTTCATCAGTCAAAGCTGCCAGGAGAAATAGTGGCATGGGAGTGTCCTGATGATGAAAAGTACGAAAAATTCGAAGTTACTATTGAAGCGCAATTTGTCCTCATCGATTCGTTTACGTTGAACCAGGACAGCCAAATGAACAGCAAGGATAAGGCTGATTTGATCCAAAAACTCAAAGAAGAATCAACAAGTGCAGATTCTGAGTCTGATGAAACGTCAGAGTCAGAGTCGGAGGATGCCTCGGACAGTGCTGATTCAGATAACGAGAAGAAAGGCAGCCGCTTTGGGAATGAGGAAGACAGTGACTCTGAGTGATTAATGAGTAAGGACATGACAAGACTTGCAGTCTGTTATTAATACTACTGAGACAACCAACTTGATCACCATCAGTAGACTAATTATTATTGACTTCCCACTCATCACCAGTGCGAGTGGAAAGTATTTTCTTATTAAAGTGTTTGTGTAAAAGTATGTATAAATACAGTTGAATTATATATATTAATTAATATTATTATATATAATATTGATAATTAGGTTTATATACTAAGTATTAATAATATTAATGTTGCTTATTAATGTTATTAATATTAATATTAATATGATTTATGATTTTCATTTTAGTTGTGTTCAGTTCAACGCTCAGTGTGTTGTACTAATAAACGGTGCCGAGCCTCAGCGAGCATTATTTATATTAATATTATTAATATTAATACTATGATTCTCTGCCGGCGCCGGACCTGCTAATAAATTTAGTTTTTTTCAAGTTAAAAAATTAATAATTAGTTCGGTTGAAATCCGACTACTAATTTGATTTCCGACCACTAATCAAATATCTGACAATTAATTGTATTTCTAACCACTAATTCAAAATCTGAACACTAATTCAAATTTGATTGGAAGTTTTGCCACTTGAATGTCCACAGTAATAATTGAATAGATTCATACTAGAATACAGTGATTTATGGAATACAATGTTCATACTGCGCACTGGCCGCGAGCTACTGATTCCAAAGGCCCGCCGGGTGACTAGTAGCGTTCGCAAATGCTCGGTAAATCTCAGCCAAAAAAGTTCCGTTGCCCCTGTACGCTCGCATAAATTGTTTTACGCTCGCAAACACTAACTCACATGGATTCAATTCAGGTGAGTACGCAGTTAGAAATATTATTGTGATTCCGAGTGCTGGCAGAACAGCATTTAGTAGAAGAGGTCTGATGGCCGCCCGCTGCAAAATGAATCTTTGCGTTATTAATATCAAGGACCTTGAAGAAATCCCCAGCTGTTAAAATATTATTTGCAATGGCATCTAACAAGCTGTTGAGAAATTCAATCTCATTATTACCAGGCTACCTAAGCGGACTGAAAGCAAAGCTCCACCGCGTGGGTGAACCAAGAAGGTAAGATATGTCACACTGTAAGTAACATCTATAGTGGCATGCTCAGTCATGTCCCTTCCCAACACTATTCTCCTTCCCCTGGCTGACCTACAATTCCCGGCGAGCCTTTCTACTATATATGTAATGCCCCCAAGGATAGCTCGTAAAAAGTCGGTAATACAACCAAACACAGTCCTCAAGAATGAGAATGATGTCTCGATGTATTAGCTCAGTGAAGCCAAAAAGGAAAACGGCAACAGACCAGGAATAAAATGGCATCAGGTCCAATCCGGACAAATAATACTGAAAAACAAGCTGGTGCACCTGTCACCAGGAAAAGGTACTTTTTACCGGCTATCCGGGGGTGATGCCTACAGTACCCCCTCCCGATTTTATGACGGAAATAGCATTTTCGTCATACACCTTCTGATTTCTTTCTGCAAATAGTATGCGCTATGGAGTCATGCCACACAGCGCATCGACCCACGGATAGACGCTAAAAGACGGTAAATATATCCTCATACGGCACGTCAAAGCGGATTCTCTAGCCTTTCTTGTAAATTTTGAACTCCTTCCCCTCAATTTCTTTTTTTTTCTTTTTTTTTTTTTCGGCAGTATGTCAAGAACAAACGTACTATTAATAAAAAAATACAAGCAACGTGGTGCTGTAGTACGATTCCCCCTTTGATCTCCTTCTTCTTGTTATCATTATCATTATTATTATTATTATTCACAGGGAGATCGTAAGTACATTGTCTTTTTTAATGACATACCCTTGTATAAGGCGGATATCCTATGATATAGTATTAGGGGGCCAGTCCTAATAGCTATATCCGAAGTCGAGGTGTATGTACCCGACCCTGCGATATACCGACACAAGTAGAGATTGACCGTGCTCAGGTACGACAGTATATAATCTATCGTAAAAAATAATTTAATGAAAGTTTCAGAGAACATTTCATTTTCGAGAATCATCCCAGGACTTGGAAAGGGTCATACCCGGGAACACCATCGCTCAATACACTAGCGATCCCCGTATACGGTGTAGTATCATCGTCGATCGACCTTTCGCACTCGTATGTTGCGATCGAATGCCAAGTTATATCACTGAGTCTTTTTAATATTCATATTGATAACTGATGATGCATGATCAAATCATGATACGCCGTGGGCAATCAATCAGTTTATTTGAGACGCATAAAGAAAAATAGTTTCTTTGTCACTGCCTTCGTCGTCTGGCGCGGATTTCTTTGCCTGGTGGAGGACCACCAACAAAAGTCAGATCGAACTTTGACTTTTCGAGAATGTCCCAGATCTTATTAGGGATTCCGCCCAACGATAATTCAAAAGGGACATCAAGCACTCCTCTTGGCAGTGTTTGAATGGTCCACGCAGTGTAATCCTTGTCTCTGGGAGTAATTGTTTCATCCCATGTCTCGAGACTTTTTGCGTCTTTATATACTGGCAGATAATGTCTTGCCTTTGGAACCTCAACCGGGTCCATACTTCTCCAGAACTGGAGTATCGGTTGTACTATCTTTGCGGCTGATGATATTTTGAGTGTCCGTGTGACACGCATCTGTCGTGGGACCGCCACGACCCGCATCAAGTATAAGTCTGAGAGAGTGTCATCAGCGACATGTTATTCCGCTGGTCTCATCAGATAGAAAACATTTTTCACCCATGCGATGGTTGCTATCGCATCGCCTTCCTTCCATCGCTCATGGACAATCTCAACGTTGCCCGCGTTTGGGTCAGTGTCCGTCCCCTCCTCCTCCTGGTGGACGTCCTTTGATCTCATCGACCTCATCGCCTTCCTCGGTTGGTCGTTGATAAGATCATTCCGCGCTCTCCTTAGCTGCGCCTCTGTGATCTTCTCCTTCTTTCCGCTATGCTCTCGCGGAGACTTGGACTGAGTCCCCACCGCGCTTATGCGGTCAGTCTTCTCCTTGCTGTCCACCTCACTCTCCTCCTTCTCAGCTATCGGTGCCCGATAAGCATCGTCTTGGTCTATGCCAGCCTCCTTGTGGATGGGCGGCACCTCTTTGAAATCATCCTTCATCCGTTTTAACGCCTCCTCAACGGATTCATCTTCCAGTAAGAAGGGATCATACTTAATCAGCCTTCTTACATTCACAATTTGCACCTTCCCTCTACCCCTGATCTTGTAATTCAGAGGTCCCGTCTGTTCCATAATCTGATAAGGTCCTTTCCAGTGAGTGAACAGCTTAGAGCTGACTCCCTTCGGGACTTGAGGATGGTACAATAGTACAATATCCCCGACCTGGAACTTGATCTGATCCAAGTGCGCTTGTCGCACCCCTTCAGCATCAGTCTTTCGGCGCTCCGCCTCTCTATGCGCCCTGACTATTTGTTCCGCCTCCATCTTCACTCTAAGTCTCATCCCAAACAACTCATCCGCATCCGCCCAAGTGTCTTTTGGGTGAAGGAGCGAAGTCGGGATATCAGGCTCACGCCCATATACTAACTGATATGGCGAGATTGAGCTCTTCGAGCCTCCTAACGCCGTAGAGGGTAGACAGTTCATTGCAAACGCAAATGATGGTGCTGCCTCGACCCATGCTCTTTGATTCTCCTTCTTCGTGCAATACATCTTTAGCGAGGCTTTGAGGGGTCTGTGTACCCGCTCGATTTTCCCATTTGCTCGCGGGTTATAGGCAGTAACATATTGCCATTTCATCCCGTAATACTTAGATAGTTTGTCGATGACCTCGTTATTAAAGTCCGAGCCTCGATCAGAACATATCTTTCTTGGTACTCCGATCTTTGAGATGATCCTATCGATCAGCGCCTCGGCCGTCGTCTTGCCGGTAACGTCTTTGACAGGGATGATCCACACATAGTTGGTGGCTCTGTCAATAGCCGTAAGGAGGTATTTGTAACCATCCTTCGATTCTGGGAAAGGTCCCACATGATCAATGTGTATAAACTCAAACATCCCCGCATGAAGAGGAAATTCGCCAATCAGGCCGAAATTTGCCTTCAGTGGTGTTTTGTTTATCTTGCACGGGATGCATGCATCCACCGCCTGATCTATCTCCACCTTCATCTTCTTCCACCAGAATCGCCTCGCTACGAACATGTGAGTTCGTTGTCGACCCGGATGCGCCAAAAGTGGGCAATTGTGGGCTGCGACAAATATAAATCGTCTCAGACTCTCCGGTACCCAAAGGGTCCATTTGTCCGGCTGTGACGCATAGCGACCGTGAAGGCCCTTGTACCACAGTAGACCATCTCTCCATCCCATCTCCTTCATCTGATCTTTGATCGCTTTCGTCATCCGTAGCTCATCCGGGTTCTGATATAACTGTATCAGTTCTTTAAACTCCGGATCTTGAGCCTGTTGTTGCCTCCATGCGGTAGGCGAGGCTATATGGATAGTACCATCTTCTAGCCGTACCCCGATTCTTTCCGGGTCATCGTCTAGGTCACTTCTCCGCTCTTGAGGAGGCTCCGCATAAACTTCCTGCGTCTCCTCTTCCTCTCTTATGTTCGCCTTCGCATTCTCATATACCTCATAGGACCACTCAGCGTCCTCCTGGGTATGTAGCTCACAACATATCCCGTGATCCGGGCCTTGTGGACTGTACCGTAGACCTGTGCGGTCATATCGGACTCCACTCGCCATCTCCATCGCCTCAATGTGGCTGACCTCATACACCTTGTCAGTGGACAAGTCTTCCATCTCCACCGTGGACACCAACGCCGATACTTCTGAGTTAAACTCTAGCCTAGAGAGGCTATCAGCGACCACATTTCGCTTTCCCGGTAGATGGACCATTGTAAAATCGAAACAAGACAAGAACGCTTGCCACCGCGCCAGCCGTCCCGTCTGTTCATGATTCATCAACCATAACAGGTTATGATGATCAGTTCTGACAGTAAATTGAGGTCCTCCCCACAAATACTCTCTGAGCCTCTTGAGGGCCCACACCACCGCCAACGCCTCTCTTTGCCTTGTGCAATAGTTTCTCTCCGCCGCACACAACTTCCTACTAATAAACATGATTGGGCGTAATTTCTTCTCCTCATCCTCTTGTTGTAATACAGCCCCAATCGCAAACTTAGATGCGTCTGTATCGACTACGAATTGTTTCGTAAAGTCGGGCATCGTTAACACCAGTCCTCCGTCTTTCGGGTCTTTGTAAATGAGATCTTTGAGCGCATGAAACGCTTGCAAAGCCTCTTCGCCCCACTTCTCAAAGTCTCCAAAGTCTATCATTTTCTCCAACTTAGCCCGTGTTGCACCCCAATCGGGTATAAACTGGCTATAGTATTGCGCCATCGCAAGGAATGAGTGCAATTCAGTGCGGTTCTTCGGTATCGGTCGATTCATAATCTCCTCCCTCTTCTCTTTGGATATCGAGACTCGATTATGGGAGATCTCGTACCCTAAGTATGTCACACTCGTCTTGGCAAGTTGACACTTCTTTAGATTGCACTTCAGGCCAAAAGCTCCGATGCGCCTGAATATATCGGACAAATGATCGATATGCTCCTCCATTGTGTTAGAGTATACGATAATGTCATCGATATAGCAAAATGCATATTCTCCCGCCTTCTGTCCCCGCCTTCTCAGAAAGCTTCCGTCAGACAAATCATCGTACTGACTGCTCAACATCTTCTGCATCGCCTTCTGGAAAAGTCCTGGGGCTTGCTTGAGGCCCATCGGAAGCACTTTCCATTGGTATATTTCCATACCCACCACAAACGCCGTCAGCCATCTGGACTTTTCCTCCAGTGGTATCTGCGAGAAGCCATTCTTAAGGTCAATGACCGAATAGAATTTTGCATTCCGCAGTACTCTCCTTCCTTCTTCTAATGTCGGGAGAGGATTTCTCTCTTCCTCCAGCACCTTGTTAACACGAGCATAGTTAACTGTCAGGCGCCATTCTCCTCCTGGCTTCGGCACTATTCTCGGTTGTGAGACTATTGAGGATGTTGATCTCTCAATAAAGTCCTCATTGAGCAGCTGTCTTGCTAGCTCCTCCGCTATCTTCGCCTCATGTATACTCAAATTCGCCCTTCGTGGTGCCGGTGACGGCTCCGCACCCGGTATTTTGTAAATAACCGCAGTGAAATCTTCAGGCTTGACACCACCTGCATGTGGAGGGTCAAAAGTTTCCTTGTTCGCCTCTAATTTGGCTTTTAAAAGCTCCTTCTCCTTCTCCGTGCCTACTCCTTCTTCCAATATTTTCCGCGCCGCCTCTTGAAAATCTTCATCAGACATCTGCTTATGCTGCTTGAGGGGTTCTCTGTCCTCCTCCAAGCCTAAGTCCTCTTCCGAGACATCATCTAGGCCCGTCTTTTCATACGTGACCGTGTCCGGCTCATCATCTTTACCGAGCTCCACCAGCATGTCAATGAGTCTCGCGTATTGCAAAGGAGCTTTACGGGTGTAAAAACCATCAAAGCATGTGAATGCTTGCGGTATCAATTTCAACTTGTCGAGGTCTCTGAGCTTCCGCTTGTATGCACTGCTCTGCTCACGAGTTCCCATACGACAAGCCACCACTAGCTGTTGCTTGCGAGAGGGTACCGGTATAGGATGATCAATAAGCCGGTCCCTTATTTCCTGCGCCCATATCGCCTTCTCATTATATGGCAGGATAATAGTATACGGCTTATTATTTTCGAATAAAGTCCGTAAGCATTTCTTCACTTCAGACAGTGAACGCGGCCACGTGGGCTCGTCACCCCAGAAATCAGTAATAAAACTTTTAATAGTTTCTGGTGGAGTATCCGGGATTCGCCCCGTTCTCCTTGGTACAAACGCCTCCCTTTTTTCTTCTCCTACTTTCGCATGGAAACAGTATCCGTTAGTAATATGGACATC
>WBZZ01001942.1:72500-75000 GCA_019918135.1 Paulinella micropora
TGTGTACTGTGCATGTGTCCGGGATGGGAATCACGGGTAGACTGTGTTCTGGAAAAAGAAGAGGAGGAAGGACGTTGAAGAAAAAGGCAATCTAGGAATGGAGAGTGGGAGGATAAGGAAGAAGAGAAAGAAAAGGAAGCCGTTAGTCCAAGTGTTTTGAGCACCGTAAGCTTGCGCAAGCTACAATGATGACATTGTATGAGGCCTAAACCCCCGCAGGGACCTAGCCCGGGCTATGCAACACTGGACGGCTATGATGGAATGCAGTCACCAATACGGACTAGAGGAAGATTAGTCCAATTTTTGACTGCACAGGAGCGATAAATCGCAAAAGAGCAACGAGCTACGCAGGAGGATAGCTTGAAGCAAAGGGATTTGGATTGGGGATGGGAAAAACCCAAGGCGCGGAAACATCGATGAACAGAGAACGATACCATGCCGCGAGCCCCGCATTCGATTGGTCGAAGGTGGCAGGTCCATCCGTTGTCCTCGATTTGAGATTTGAGCTTGTTGTATCGGTTGGTCTTGTAGGCTCGTGCGTCAAGGATGTTTTCCTCGACCGGGCACGTTAGCTCGATCAGAATACATATCTTGGTAGACAGTGACCAGACAACGATATCGGGGCGGAGGTCAGTGACACAAATGTGGACAGGAAAGGCTTGCTCAGAACCGGTGTATTGGGTTTGGAGTTGCCAATCGTTTGCAGTGTCAAGCAGGGATGGTCGATGAAATGACTGTCTCTTAGGCTTCTGCTCGCCCTCTTTCACAAACATAGACTTTGATTCATTTTGGTCTATAGGGGAGCGTTTGTTATGGCTCTCGATGTGTTTTTGAAGGGGAGCTTCAATAGTGCAGAGCACAGAGTCATGACGCCAGGTATAGCGGCCTTGTTTGAGGGCAACATGGCAACCGGAGAGGATGTGGCATAGATGTGCTTGACCAGAACAGAGGGCACACTTGTTGTTGGGAATGATTCCCCACAGACGTCTAAGGTCGGGGGTAATAACCGAGTTTGTGCTTGCGTTGATGACCCAAGAGATTAAACGGGGATTACGGGTTCCGATGAGGCGAGCCCAGGAGAGGTCGAAGGGGCATGCGTCTTCAAAACGAAGGAAGCACCCTTGCATGGCTTTGTCCATGTCATGCACTGTGGTTGTCTCAAGTATTGTCTCAGCAGCTAATTCTAAAACCCTGTCGTTGCGGTCTGTGATGGAATGTTCTTTTGGGTAGCGACCATGGCCAAGTCCGAGATGATCGGATTGGCCTCGATGTTTGAATTCAAAATCAACTTGTGCCTCAAGCTTTTCGAGCACAGGCTCTGGTTTCCAGATAGTTCGAAATGTTTCGTGTTTCGTCAGGTTCATCGCATAAATGGACGAGAGGTGTTTATCTGGGCAGTACTTCAGCATTTGAGCACGGTTGATTTGAAGTCGCTGGTAAAAAGCGACGATGGATTGGAGCTGTAGACCGAATTTCGAGCGTGGGCGGTAAAGGCAAGAGACCAGAGCTCTTTTGTAGATATTGGCCCATTTTTTGAGGAAGCGGGTCGCAATTTTCTCAAGGGTTTTGGCGAAAGATAAGCAGAGGTCATAAGTGAGAAATGGCCAGGCAAGTGACTGGACAGCGTAGTGCTGGTATAGCCAAAATTTCATAAAGCCATTGATCGAGCAGCTATCGATGGCTTGCATAGAAAGAATGAACTTCTTTTGGATTGTTGCACGTTGTTCGTTTTCGCTGAGGTCATGGTAGACAATCCATCCGAGGTCTTTGAAAGGCTTGTCAGCGATGAAGTCAATCGGTTTGCCAGTAATAGTAAGGGCGGGGTCGAAGGGTGGGAACGAGATCGGCAATAATCGTTTGAGACCCTTATAGTCGTCGGCTTTAGTCCAGTATTTGAAAGCAAGGCTTTTGCATTTGAGCGGTTTCGCGGCCATTGTTCTGGACCATGACAGAAATTTGTCAATCATGTTGATGGACGATTGACAGTGTTTCGGGGATCGGCAGTGTAGTTTGAGGTCGTCAGCATAAGCAGCTTCGTGCACGATGACTTCATCTGTTGAGGTCTTATGCTTGAAATGATAACCGTTGTTTTTGGTCAAGGATGATAGGAGGTCAAGGAGTAGGTTGAAAACTATGTTGAAAAGGAGAGGAGAAATGCAGCATCCTTGAAAGACGCCAACAGCAAAAACAAAGGGTTCTGATGACCAATCTTTCCCTTCGATTGTGGCTACTAAGAGTTCGTAGTATAAAAAGATTATGCGAGCAAACATAGGGGGCACGTGGTACCACCAGAGAGCGAACTGGATCAAGTTGTGGTTTACGCTTCCAAAAGCGTTTTGTAGGTCAATCCATGCTATGACCAGTTGGCGATAGTGATCTTTTGCATTTCTGATGGTAGCTTTTGTAGTAGCAATGTGCTCGGGGCATCCTGCAACGTTACGGAGGAAACCTTTTTGTTTTGCTCTGTCAAAGTACTTGTTATCTAGCAAAAAACTCTCTA
>WBZZ01001942.1:140000-147500 GCA_019918135.1 Paulinella micropora
GGAGCTCCTGAGGGCAAGACTGCACTAAGCCGAGGTTATTCCGCAGTCCCAGCAACCTCTTGCAAGACGTCACCGAATGTGCAAGTGCATACACCAAGCGCGGTTGCTAGAGCTGCCTCGAAACCCCACCCATAACAATCTGGTGTCTGCTGGGTCCTGGGCTATCAACCAGCATATGCGGAGTTAATAATAATAATAATAATAATAATAATAATAATAATAATAATAATAATAATAATAATAGACTTATCAGTGAATTGGCCTTTGATCCTGTCGGACATGTGCCTCCATTGGTATCACGGGGCCGTTCGGTGACGCGGCTCCGCTCCAAAGACTCGACTGGCGGTGCAATGTGCAAGTGAGCGTGCTGTGCATGTGCAAGTGGGTGCAAGGAGTGAGAGGAGTTATCTGCCGAGAAGAAGTCCGCGACGCTGCGCTGACCTCCACCTACAACAGATCTAGCCAGACATTCTACCTGACTAGGCCTTCCCCTCCTCCTCCCACCCACCTCCTGAACGACCGTGAGGTCGATCTCCTCCTCCTCCTCCGCCCCCTCTGCCTCCCTGATCTGCGCCTCCAACTCCTCCCACTCCTTCCAGATGGTGGCAACAAACCTTCCTAACTCCTCCTCCACCTCTTCTGGGATAGGGATAAACATAACGCCGAGCATCGCAGCCATCTTTTCATCCTCCCCCTTCAGCCATTCCTCTTTGAAGAGCCTCATCTCCTCCTCCGCCTCCCGCAGTTCCCTGTGATAGAGCCCTCCTCGATTCAGCATGAGGGGCTGCCGGGCTTGCGCCTCATCGATAAACTTAAACAGTGCCTCACGAGAGCTCGCAAACGTCGGGCAATGCAGCAGGAAGTGACGTAACGACTCATTAATCTCAGTATCACACAAGGCGAAACAGCTTGAGCAGTCCGGCGAGCATGAGCCAAATTTGGATCGGTAGAGGCGAAGGCGATTGTTGCAGCTCGACAATCGCCTTCTGATAAGGTTGTGACTGCCCCCCTCCAGCGCCCGCCAACGTGGGAAAGCAGAGCGGGAAGACATCTGGCTAAGCAGCACCCTAAGCCCATCAGAGGGCTTAGCCTGCCGCTTCCAGCCAGCTATTTCCTGCCGGACAGACCATTGCTTTACCACCTCGTTCCAGTTCGCCAGAGCGGCCCGCCAGTCCTTATCATCTACCGTGCCATATTCGTTCACTACCCGCTTGAGCGCATCCAAGCCCTCCCGCAGCCTGTGATCTGCTAAGATCAAATTTCCCGTATCTTCCTTCCATTTGCACCGACCCGTGCTGTAAAGCCTGCGTGTTAGCGCTGTGTTGCCCAGTAGCTCGATGCGCAATAATAATAATAATAATAATAATAATAATAATAATAATAATAATAATAATAATAATAATAATAATAATAATAATGATAATAATAATAATAATAAATATAAATAAATAAATAAATTTTAAAAAAATTATAAAAAAAAATTGAAAAAAAAAACATATTATTAGTATTATTATTACTTTTATTTGAAATAGTTAAGATCATAACCGATTTAGGCTGCTCGATTATTTCTGGCTCAGTCGTCGCAGTTGTCTCGCTCCTCCGTTGAGACCTTCAGCTCACCACAGCATAGCAGATCCCAATGCACCACCCCCGCCCCGATCTCGTCATTCACCTCACCACAGCATGGCAGATCCCAGTCCAACGCCCCCGCCCTGAGCTTCTACAACCGAGCGTCTAAATAACAGACTGTAGTGAGTGTGGTTGAGTCGATTGCGTTTGCATCAGAAGCATTTGCTGTCCCACTCTCGCTCTAATGACAAAGTTATATACTGAGTAGTATGTATTGTACATTCGAATCAGAATTGGATGTGTAATTAATTTCTTTTTTCTTTTCTTTTCTTTTCTTTTCTTTTATTTATATATATATATATATAGGATATATATATATATAGGATCATAACGGATTTGGTTACACGATCACCAAATCGCATACATACATACATACATACATATTAGTACGTACGTACGTATATACATACACAAGCAACTTATTACATGCATACATACATGCATTTGTTACATACATACATACATTTGTTACATACATATTTCACAGCGCCTGAGCCCGAGGTGGCAGGCGGTGCGCATATACATATATTATATATATACATCATTTAATAAAAAGAAATGCTTAGAGAACACATGAAAGATCAAAGGACCGATCGTTCGACCCTCGCTCCCTTTCTTGCGTTTGCCTTCTGAGAGTCTCGTAACATCATATCCAGTCCAAGTTCAGTTGAAAAGTTGAACTACTATCCGCTCTCAACTACTTGCACTGGAGCAAAAGTTCATCTCTCTCTTACTTCCTCGGATGAACGTACGGCTGCGAGCCTATCCTCGCATGCCGCGCCCGTTCCATTTCGGCACTATATTAGTGAATATCTCTCACTTCGCGGAACCGTAACTTCATCTGCTCACGCCCACGTGCTCGACAAACTATATGCCCCTGTGACGAGCATGACTGTGGCCATCCGATATTAATATCATTGCGCGGAACCACCCATCATTATCGACGGGGCAGTTCTATTGCCCTATGGATCTAACACTGCAACCTCTGAAAGTTTCGTTTATGCCAAACTATCCGGGCCAGTTACTGGACGACTCTGGACATCGCGAACTCGTTTTTAATATGGACGTCAGACTGGTTTGGCCTCCCGAAGATTGGGATCAGCTTCAGCGCTTGTACGGCCGCTCTAAGATTTGTGAACTCAACCACTTCCATATCCACCGGCGGCAGACCGCTCCCTACTAAGAGGACCCTTTGGCACGTTTTTGTTCCGGATGTATCATACTGCCTCCTGCCGAGCGCCTCGAGCACACTATACCTATAGTAAAGATTAGACATAACGTTAGCGGGTGACGTAACGTTAGACATAGCGGGCGATGTAACGTTAACGGGAGCGGGTGACGTTAGCTTAGACGGAGGGGGCGATGGGCGTCCAGGGGTCGCCTTAGATCCGTGTTTCCGCACCACGCCGGGGAGAACTGCGCGGTCCCTTGGTCTTGCCCCGAGCTCGATGAACTCGAGCTCGAGCTTGAAGCCGAGGCTCCTCCAAGATTAAATTGGGAAGCGACGAGACCGGAATACTGCTCAGTCTGGCCGCCTCGATCTGAGAGCGAGTCTATCTTGATGGGGTAGAGATACGCCCCGAACTATCCTCTTCCTCGTCAGCCGTCTCATCTGTCTTCTCTTCTTTCTCTTCTTTTTCTTCCTTTTCTTCCTCGTTGTGACTTCCGTCAGTGGTGATCGCCACCAAATGGAGAAGACTTGAAGAACATTCCTTGTGGCCCTGCTGCTGGGCTTCCTCTTCGTTATCGTCCGAAGGGAGGTCTAGGAACGTGACCATCAGAATTTTGTTGGCATGGACCATGTGTTAGGATGGTCCTGCTGGAACTTCGTAAAACGTTATCAAAATGCTCGGCAGGCTGTCGGGACGGGAATAGGATTTTGAACTCATCAAAAGGATTTGTTCGTTTTCTACCCGTGTCTGCAAAGCCGGCCACTGTTGGCCGGACGCCATCAGGGTGAAAAGGCTATCAGTAGAAATGTTGGTCTGCATGATAATGGCAGTACCCGAAGCAAAATATCCGCATCCGGGGGAACATGTTGGGAAGAGTAGAGATATGTCTCATTCCAGCCTCGCGTGCTGTGGATTTTGATATACAATCGTACACCTTTGACTATCGTGATGATCCCCTGAGCTGTACGAGCGGTTAAACTGGGCAAATCTCTCTCAAGTAGCCCAGCTTTGCAATCAAGCGTGGGTGAATCAGGCCCAAGGTATTGCACCCTGTGTCAACTATGACAAAGATGTCAAAGGCCTTGTCAACGCCTTGATTCAGTCCGGCTGTAGCCAGGACCGTCCTTGAAGGACGTTTGCCTTTCGCGGACGTCCGGGAACGATATAACTGCATTCGACGAGAGCAGTGTCGATCTCGGCGTCGAATATTTTTCGGGGACTTACCCTGTCAGGGTCGTCTACCGTTGCCTGGGCGGTCATCACCGCCGACACTGAGGCCTCCTTGCGTTCCTTTCCGCAGCGATCCTTCTATCCGGGGCCCGAGCGTTGCTTCGAGGGCCGCGAAGGGCACCAGTGAGAATTGAGTCTCTTCTCCAAGTCGCGCATGCGTGTCCTACAAACTTCGAGAGTATGGTCAGGTTTGTCGACCTTTCCAAAAGTGTTGGCAGTAGGCGCAGGTCGAAGCTCCTGTTGTGCGGCGCGCGGTTCTCCTTGGCGGGGTCCTTCGTTCACTGGGTCGGCTTGGCGATCTCGATTGCGTTGGCTCCGGAGAAGCGTGCAGTCCTGGTTGCCAAACTCCCGTCAGACGAACTCAAAGGCGCATGGCCCTTGCGTTGGTCCAGTTTCGGGCCAGACTTCGGCTTACTCTGCGGATGGGTCGCGACGCTTGCTACGCCACGACTTGCAGTTGACTGCCCGAAGAGATGTCACGGGGCCACTTGGTCCTCGTCTTCCTGGTGCTCTGCTTGGCCTTCTTCTTACGAGGAGGGCGTCGGCTCAAGTCGGACTCCGGGGCCGTCAGGATCATTTTGGGGTCCCAACCAGTCAAAGTACGTGGATTGACTTTGAGGATGAGATACCTCAGCTCTTCTAACGTACGCGTCGGCTGGATACCTCGCTTCTTTCTTTCTTCTTGCATAGACTCTATGTGTTGTATCTCCATAGGGGAGACAAATCGCCGGGCTACCTCATACTTATGGGCTTCCTCTGCCACTAGGCCTTCGTTCTTCAGCTGGCAGTGCCTGAAAAGCTTCTGCAGACGCGTGATAAAAGTACCCAAAGTCTCTTTCGATCGTCGCCTCATGTCGTTCCTGTAGCTCGGGCCAAAAGATTTGGTGACATAGACTATATCCACTTTCCATCGTGAGTCTACGCGATAGTCCAACCAGATCCATAGCAAAAGCTGCATGGACTTCACGTAGGAGTCCGTGAAAGAGATCTTTGCTGACCACGCGTTGAGGAAGATTTCGGCCTCTGACTGGGTCATGAAAAGAGTGAGGTTAGAGAGAAAAAGACGCAACGTGTATCCTAGTGATACCTGATCAAACTTTAGCTTCTTAATCTCTCACACGACGTTGGTACCGTTCGGTAGAGAAGTCCGGATTCCATAGGCAACCATCATAAGGACGGTGCTACCACTAAAAGGCACACCGCTGCGGGTACGTGACAGCAGGGCACCCCCGGGCCGGGAGCTACTCGATGAAGACGGCTTTCGACTAGTAGAGGCTGTGTCGGCCGCCGCATTACCGCCAGACGGGTTCCCCACCTCCGCTTCGGCCGCCGGGGCAGCAGGGTCGGGTACGACTGCTTCGGCCGCCGGGGCTGCAGCTTTAAGGGCCGTACTACCCGACGTGCCATCGGTGGCTGCGGGAACAGGGGCAGCAGCATTGGGCTCGCCGTCACCGTCACCCTCGCCAGCCGGTGGGGTCGCCTGCCTATCTGTGGCGAAAGTCACAGCGCTAGTGCGTGAAAGGGCAGTACGGGCAGATGACTGCTCGACTCGGGGCGATTCGAGGGTCCCCTTACGGTCGGCCAGTTCCTCCCCTTGTTCGGGTGAGAAAGAGAACAGAGGCTGTACCTTCGATTCATCTTCCTCTTCGACCCTCCTTCCTTCCCGTCGTCCCTCGTACGGGTAGATGAAAAATGTGCCGCTGTCCTCATACCGGGCGTCCGGAGGGGAGGAAAACAAGCCCGAGAAGCTTGGGCTCCGGCAAGAAAACGTCGGAATCGGAACTGAGAAAGTAACCCCTCGGAGGCCGGTGGCGGTCGGCTAAACAGAGACAGTTGTGCCTCTGACCCGCTTTGAGAGCCCACACTGCTTCTCGTGGGACGAAAACCTCTACTTGCGAAGGATGGGAGGGGCCCGCCGCCTCGTCGTGGGCCTGGTGGAGGGAAACCTCATCGGAGTAAGGGCTGCCAGGGGACGTAAAGTCGGAGCTGCCGACGACGACGATGACGATGGCGATGACGATGCCGGCAATCCAGCTGTCGCCGTAGCCGTAGGCATCGCCGTTGTCGTGGCCGTAGTCGTTGCTGCAGCTGCCGGCTGAGGGCGAGATGGCCCCATGGTATGGGCCGCCGTGCGCATCCCACAAAAAACATGATCACTAAGTCTCGGGGGGGGGGGGGGGGGGGGGTAAGAACACTGACCGAGCGGTTATATTAGTAATTGTATTGTCGTGAGCACAGCTCACATGCACTGGAGAACACACACTCACCTTGCCCTTTAGCTTATCCTTGCCATTTCCCTTAACCACACCCAATACTTACTCATTCTTATGGCAAAGGGGTGAGCACTGTCACTCGTGGTCTGGTATTAATAAACCACTATTAATAAATAACGATTCTGAAAATTAAATTTTTATTAATTTTAATATTATTAATAATATCTGAAATGAAAGATTTAATATTAATTTTAATAATTTTTTTGAAAAATATTATTTTTTAGTGACTTTGAAAGTAACGGGGCTTGAAAAGGATGCCGGCCGGCATCCAGTAGCAGACACATAGACAACAAAGTCGCCTCTCTGCGTGTGGTGAGCATACACAACTGTCACCATGCACAGGCACTCGAAGACAGGTGAACTGCTAGCTGTCCTGTGTGAGTGTGATAGAGTGACCTTGAGCATGTTCGCTGTTCGTGTTTCCAAAAGCAGGTAGGAGTTCCCCAATTCGAGCTGTCGACAGCACACACGATGTGCGCCGACTCTTCCGAAAATATAGGGAACTTCAACTGAATTGTATTACTAATAATAAGTCTTGACTGCTAGGGCCCTCCTGTTAGGAAATTACCAACCTGCATTCACTAAACTTATGATACACACACTGCTGTCATTTAATGAGTCTCAAAATACTCCCGAGAACACGATAGATACCAAATGACGCTGGCCGGGGATGCTCAATTCAAGTTTATTTAGTACTCTCACTTCACAGACTACTTCTCCGTTGCGAAACAGCGCAAATTCTGATAAAGAGAATATTCGACTGCTAGCACGTTTTGCGTACCGGTTTGACTTCTTCAAGTCAGTTTTGAAAAATAAACCAAGAACTATAAAACTTGGACTGCCACTTCACCTCGTGTGTTCCCATTTTTCCCTATCAATAATTATTTCATATGACTGAGGACCGGAAACGGCATTCTACGGGAATAAATTTTGGATATGGGGAAGAGAGGCAATAGTTAACATTTCAACTTATAAAAAGCTAACCAGGTAAAGGGAAATAAATTGACCTGTTAACGGCAGTGGAAAACTAACAACTACAAGTTATGACAGTTGATAAATGGAAAAATGAAGTAACGGAACTGAAAATAGAAGTGCAAACTTGAAGTAAAAACTTGAGCAAAGTTTAAGACAATCTTAATGTTTCGGTCCGGTACGGTATTCCTTCCGATAGTGTGTTAATAGTAATATTGATTACG
>WBZZ01001942.1:155000-182500 GCA_019918135.1 Paulinella micropora
TACGTATTTTTGCTGACAATCTGTTACTGTTACGAACCGGCCGGGCTGGGTTACGCTTTTGTGAAAAAGAGTGGCTGAAGGCATACAATTGCCGATTTCCACGCAGTGGCATACCACCAAAACCGCTTCTCAAAAGAGAGCACAGCAATCCTCACAACAAAGGCATACGGTTGTCTTTCAAGCAAGAAAGGGAGCGAGGGTCGAACGATCGGTCCTCTGATCTTTCACGTTTTCTGGTTAAGCATTTTGTTATTAAATAATGTGATAGGGGTATGCACGCTGATCAGCGAATCAGACTCGGTAAATAGCTTCGTCGTCTATTATATTTTCCTAGTCCTTGGACTCAAGATCATTTCAACATGCCGCAGACTTGAAGCAATGGCCGACGGGAACAGGGACCGAGAAAGGCGAAGAAACCAACGCAGCCAGTCTCCTCCCTACAACAGGTAACCAACGATGGTTGCCTCCAACTGTGTTTTTTTCAATTTCTTTTTCTGCCTGTCGACTTGACCCCAGAGGACGAGGATGGCAATAGACGTGACCAGTCTCGACGGGACAACGAACGACGCCCCACTTTACAACGCCAGTCCCAGTCCCCAGTCCACAGACGTCATCGTTCCCCGTTAGCGAGAGGCAACGATTCCAAACGACGAGAACAACACTCCCCCGGCAACCGTCCAGTTGACATCCCGTATGGTGGACCCCCTCGACGATCCACTTCAATAACTCCACCAGGAGCCAAGCATTGAGCAAGAGGGAGAGTATACAAAAACACACGGAACGAGAATAGATGGGGAGACCAAGGCTCATCACCGAGTACACGAACAGGAGAAAAATTCCAGTGGGATGGTCCTAACGAGTTAGCAATGGTAGCCTCTACAATGTACTACAAGATCCCGATGAGTAAGTGTACATTCGTCAAGAGCAACTTCATGACTGCAAAGGAAAGAGAACGTTACGATACGTTCTACCGACAGATTGCAAACAACACCCCAGTCACTGCTTTGATCCCGGTGGTCCTCATGAATCAGTCATCAAACTGTTTCGAGAATGCCTTCGTAGTGACAACTACAACGAGTACAAGAAGTTTGTCGACAACCTCTATCAAGAGAATAACACTCTCAGTTACAGTATAGATCCCCCCTGCGTCTCACCTTGCAGCTGCTATTTCCGGCGACCTCTATTGGTCAACTCGCTCTTTCCTCATCGAGGTGTATCGCATGCAAAGACATCGTTCCTCAACGTCAAACTGCTAACAGGAGATAATTTCTCTCAATGCTGCTTCGCATCTGCAGTGTGATCCTTATTATTCGATACCCTTGAAGCTGCACTAGCGTCCGCCTACATCCCCACCCCAGCTATCCGCCATGATGTTCAAAAGGTATTTACAATTGCGATCAAATACCACCGTAGCACATATGAAGCCAACAAAGCCATCATTTCTAACTTTCGACAAGTCCCCCAGCGAGTCCGTCGAGGAGATCCACCCGTGTCGAGCAGTTCGAGAAACCTTTTTCCTACACCAGCCGAATCATCCCCACTCTTTGACCTCGATAACGACGTACCCTCCGGCAAACGAGAGAAACTTGACGTCCACACCAACAGAGAGAAACGTAGCCGCAGGCGAACGCCGACACCACCTTTGGCTAGTCTTCAAAACGCATTGGTCCATGTAGAACAAGAGAAACCACAGAAGAAGTTGAGGTTCAGAGAGAGTGAGGAAGACAACGCGCCCCCAGTTGCGACAAGCTCGTCATCAAGCTCCTCCAGTTCATCTGCCTCCTCCGCGGAGTCGTTGTCGCCACTACTTCAAGATACCAACCAGCAACCCAGACCAACAGAACGCATCCAAGCTCGAAGTTGGAATTTTAGCCCAGTACACCGCTAAATCAACACTATCAAGTCTCTTTCCTGAGCAAAAAGCAGAAATACAACGGATGATTGAGACTGCAGTTGCCATGTCCCGAAAAACGGCCACAGCCATGGACTCCATCCCTAACGATGCGTCTGGATCGGGCACGAGCCCACCAACGGCGGAGAACCCTTCCACAACAACCCATATGATATCTCCTGCCTCCAAGCCTGTTCCATTGACTAATCCTACTCCCGAAAGCAGACCAGAGCTTCTACCTATACTCCCCTCTACACCGGCCCTCCCGAAACCACCAGTGTTACCCTTGTCTTCCAACAGCTCCAGTTCACAAGGTAGGACGTCCCATCCACTCTCTCTCCCTAAGACCGGCACTTCCCCATTACGATCCCCTAGCACACGAGTGCGGGTGTTCCGACCTCCGAGACAAACCCCTGAAGAAGAAGCAGAGTCCATTGCCAATGCCATGTTTATCCTTTTAATTATGCATAATACGAAACTAGATTCGAACGATATTATTTGACCCAGCTATCAACGATACCTACGCCACTTCGAGTCTCCCTACTGCACATCGATTTTTTTGTCTTTATGTTTGTTTTTGTTTCTTTGTTGTTTATGTTTTGTCCCCCTGCCCCAGTGCCGTGACCACGAGGTCAGCACGACCCAACACCTCCTCTTTTTCTCCTACGCCTACGACATGACCGAACGTACAAGAAGGCAACGATGCCTCGCTTCCCGTCGCCACTCGCTCCCATAGTTATCCTCCCACAAACGCTCTACAAACTCAACCCCAGCAGACGTTGGTCGACGAACCCGACGAAGAAGAACACCAAAACAACGATTAGAACCAAGGGACGGGACCGCTTCCATCTAACCCCCCCAACAGCAAGGTGCACTCTGTTCCGACTCCAACTTCAACTCGTGCCCGCCGTAAGAAGAAGATTGATAACTTGCCCGATGCCACTTAGGGAAAGGCGACGACATGGCTTCATATCTCTCGCGCATCCAAAGCATGTTATCACTTGCTACAAGTTCTGACCATGACAAACATTGCCCCGATCACAAGATACCCCACTTACGCTCATGCAATAAAGCAAGCAGTACGAACTGCACATAAAGCCGTAGTCTCCGCCAAGAAGATGTCAACCAACTCCAGAGGTCGAATATTATGGAGCCAATTCTTTCCCCTTATGCGAGCCCACTTTTTTGTCTCTGTCATTGATGCTCTTATAAACTGCACTCCCCTCCTTCGAAAAATACGTACACTTCTACCATGGATTTCCTCCTTCTCCCCGGAAATTGACCCGTACACCCGTCTTGACTACCTACAGGAACATGGACGTCAGGTCTCAGTGGTTTATTATATTTTCTCTCACAAAACCAAACTCGATTATGGGGGCAAATCTACAGTGTGGCTGACCCGCACAAAAGACGAGTTCCGATCGATGCGACGATATCAACCACCTGCTAAAAGTCACCAGACTTGGCCGCCTCGGCGGGAGTATCGGCTTTTCACCAATTTGTCTCCGTACCTGTAGCTATTATCTGCCCGATTCCATCCTATATCACGATGGAAGAAGAGACTACTATCCGATCCCAAAGACTCGCGTTAGAACAACAATTTATCTCCCTCTTACTCCCCCGAATGAATGTTAGACGTCGAGCTTATCCTAGGATGCGATCCTTTTACTCCCACGTTTCCTCTACATCACGAGAACACGACCCTACCAATGCACGAACACGCGCCAAACAAGCCCTATGCCCGTGCCGTGAACATGATTGCAACCACCCGGTAACCTTACGCGGAACTACCCATCACTTCAGACGCGGCAATGCTATCGCACTATGGATATCGCATTCTACCCCATCATCTGTTTATGCTAAACTATCTCAATTACTTGACGACTGTAGCCACCGTGAACTCATCACTGTCCAAAAATATGGCCGCCGAGCGGTCTGGATGATTGGGATCAACTGCAGAGCCTATATGGTCGATCCAAAATCTATGAACTTGGTCATCCCAGTATACGGCAGACTCGGTACGTGCGAATGAGATCGTCAGCGGCCAGGTCAATACTACGAAGACCTTTGGAACTTTCCTGATCCGTGTTGATAACACCGCGTCCTACCTCGACCATACTATACCCATAGAGAAGATTGCCTATCATCCAAACTCCTGGGCCCCTCCAATGCGATCAGCTACGATACCACAAGCGATCAATGTCTGGTCCCAAGTTAACAACATGCCCCCCCGGACGAACGAAAGCCTATGTGATGCGAGTAGTGCGGTCAAACCTGCGGCGATATCCCCAAGTTCTGCGAAGCTCAAACTATACGATTTCTCTCAGCGTTGGCGGTGGACTGACAAAACCCTATATCCGTATGCTCCCGACTATCCTACTTAGCATCTACAAACCCTGTCAGGCCGTCATAAAATTCCTACTGCCAATCACGAAAGTTGCTCACCGGAAACCTCCGAGGCATCCTCCTGAACCATGTAACCCATACATCGAAATTTGAGTTCTCGACGACGAGACCAAACCGCCCGCATGTACATGCCAACCATGGCAACATCTAGTAGCAGCCCCCCATTTCTCCAGTAGGATGTCTGACATGCCCGGCCTCCCAGGTGTCATCGGACAACTAAGTAGCGCATGGTCACCAACGCCTACGAAGGCCAGCATAGAGATCATCGTGTGTAAGGCCATTCTCAGTTTCCTAACAGGAATGGATAGAGTACTTGGCATTCAAACCCGCAACGAATCGTCACTGGAACGAACACAGCGCCTGCCCCGGAGTACAGCCGAACTCCTCCACTCCCACCGATGCATCTTGAGAGCTCGACTTCGAGTCGCTGAGCAACACATAGCGAGGTTGACTACCTCCTCCGGTCCGTTCACAACGCCATAACTGGATGTCAAGGTAACGACGGGGCAACCGTCACGATGGATCAGTTATTCCTCTGTCGAGATTACTTGCGACCGCTAATAACCCAATCGTTGGATAAGAATGGCAACTCTTTATGGGTAGAATGTCCCGTATTAACGTATCAACGTATGTGGAAAGAAGTCGTGGATTGCCCCGCGTTGCGAGATCCCCAGCTACCTCAGCCAGCCTTCGTGACGAATTTATTGACTTATACAAGTCTCACGACCTAGAACGTTTTGGTCGCCTCAACCGCAAGCGCTATCGTCTTCCCTAAAGACAAATCCCCGATTGAGAAGACCCGTCTTGTATGTAATCAAAAACGCTCGCAATGGCGCAACGTACTTCGGAACCTTAGCCAGTCTTGCAGTTTATCATCCTTCAACTCGACGGAGTCCTACTACATTTCAATCTCCCCGACCTATCAAAACTACGATATCATCTTAATCGCGCTACCACCCGCTTCCGCGACTTCGATAATAACAGCCGTATATCCGTCTTCCAATTTGACGTGAAACAGATGTTCACGTGGCTATCACACGAGTCAGTTATTCACTCGCTCCTCTTTGCTCTCACTGCCATGAAACTCTACACGAGGGAGAGTAAACGATCCGCTACGTACTGTGATGCTTTCCAAGTCTCGAAACAAGCATGGGCTGGCACCGATAACAAAATACGTTTTGAAGTGGGATGGAAACGAGGGAACGCAACCGGAGATTTTTATTTTTTCTCGTTCGAGGACATTACTCAGATCGTTCGCCTGGATCTTACGCATACCTATTTCTCGATGGGTGACTCTGTCTTTACCCAACTCCATGGCTGCCCTATCGGCGGATACCTCTCTGCCTTAGCGGTTTTGAAGTGTATGGTTGACGTACACATCGCGATAACCACTCGGATCCCTCGGCTCCTGCGATCGGCCATATATGGCATCCGCCAAGTAGATGACCTCCTGCTTATGACTACACTCCCGGTTGAGCATCCGATTGTCAATCTTCCACTCTCACTAATCCGGCGATCGGGCGACAAGAAATGCCAATCCGACGACCAGCTATACACGGGAGGATTAGAGCTCGAAGAAGATCCGATTTCCCCGGATAGTGGACACTACTCTATTATCTTCGCAGGTTACGATCTCATTATCCCTGTCGATGTCCCTGAGACATATTTGTCCCGTCCCCATTTCAAGAATTGGGTCCACATGATGACGGAAAACAGAACCAGATTTCCTCGCTTACCGCAAATGGATACGTTCATGAGACGCGAGATCCTAATCGGAACCCTTATCGGAATGTTTACCCTCTTTGATGCTCAAAGCTCAAACCAGACGATACTAGCTGAATCCGTCTTACGCCTTTATGTGGGAACCAGATACTCTCGAAACGTATTCAAAATAGCCTTGTCTAGGTGATCTCCCGCACGGCTGTTTGGTCACAGATACGGACGTTATTTAGAACTTCAACCCAATGGCCAGAATGGATGGAGAACACATCTTTCTGCGTAAGATGGTCGTGGGTGAAAAGTTTCCTAACTAGCTCGCCTGGGTCGTGACTTATCCGATCCTGCATCTAGCTATTGATACTCTCGATATATGTACAACGTCAAGGGTGGGGTTAGCATGTCGAAAGTTTGGTTTCCCTTTTCCCTTGGCCTCAGGATACGATTCCTGGGGCCCGTCAATTTAGCCACTCGACTAGCTATTCATCGGAGTCCGAACTAAAGCCATACTACGATGAAGCGAGAATGGAGGTCTCTTAGCAACCGCGTGGCGATACGATTATGGGACTTTCTACTTTTTTCCTCTTGTTGGTTAGTTAGGTTTCTTTTTTTTTTCTCTTCTCCCTCTTTCCTTTTCCTTTTCTCTCTCTCTCTCTCTCTTCGTTTCCTTCACCATAGTTTATTGATACGTGTTAATGGGATATTTCTCTTCCCTCATATTTTATTATTATTATTATTATCATTATTATTATTGTATTCATTTACGATTATTATCATTATTATTATTATTATTATTATTATTATTATTATTATTATTATTATTATTATTATTATTATTATCATTATTATTACTATTACTTTGTTATTACCATTATTAATGTTATTATTATTATTATTATTATTATTATTATTATTATTATTATTATTGTTATTATTATTTTTATTATTCAAGTCATTAATTATTATTCATTATTATTTCAAGTATTTTCCAACTTATTTTTTTACAATTTTTACGCTATTTACGTATTTTTGCTGACAATCTGTTACTGTAACGAACCGGCCGGGCCGGGTTACGCTTCTGTGAAAAAGAGTGGCTGAATGCATACGATTGCCAATTTCCACGCAGTGGCATACCACCAAAACCGCTTCTCAAAAGCGAGCACAGCAATCCTCACAACAAAGGCATACGATCGTCTTTCAAGCAAGAAAGGGAGCGAGGGTCGAACGATCGGTCCTTTGATCTTTCACGTTTTCTGGTTAAGCATTTTGTTATTAAATAATGTACTCCGGCGTATTAACGAATTAAACAAAATTGTAGGTTGTGCCAAACACCAACACTTACACCACGTAAGATTTTTATTAATTTCCCGTTAAGCCTTTCGTTGACGCTCCAATCCGCGACCCTCGCCGCCCGTTGAATCAGGTTTCCGCCACGCCGTGCCCGAAAACGTCATCCCCCGCCGTTGAGACCAAAACTTGCCTTTTACCCTCAATTCCCCGTAGCCGGCCCCTAGTCACTCAACATCCCCCCGACCTAGTGTCGGTCTATACTATCCCGAGCGAGTCTTCTCTTCCCCGTTTCCGGGACTCCGCCGAATCCGTCGATCCGGTGCTCACCAGGCCGCGCCGTCGCTCGATCGATATTCAGGCGTTGCCGCCGATTCCCGTGCCCTGAAGTATTCGCCGTCTCGGTCACGCCGCATCCCATGTGTCGACGCCGCCCCCGTCTCGGTCACGCCGAATCCAACGTGTTGAAGCCGCCCCCGTCTCGGTCACGCCGAATCCAACGCCATACCCGAATTGATACTTCTGGCTTTTAATAGCCTCATAGTGCCCTCTCGGTACGCTGTAGTCCCGGTCGCCCAGCCCAGAGGTAACGTAGGCAAGGAAAGGCTCCCCCGGACCTTTGCTACCCCCACCAAGGCCCCTCCAGCTCTGACACGCCATGCTTGAAACGAACCTGAGAACTGATAACACGAATGATATACATACCCCCTATCTATTCATCACTTCATCCCTTTTCCCCCCAAAAAAGATCCATGTCCCCCTTTGATCCCCTTCGCAGCCCCCCTGTGTAATATTCTCACTCTGGTGTCCCCCTCACCCGAGTGTCAGAGTTGCCGCTTTCCCGTTGTCCTCTTCCCCGTTCTTCTCGTCATCTTTCATCTTTCTCATTTCTGACCCGCGCCCCCTCCCCTCTCACTATTCTATCCTCCTACTATTCCATCCACCCCCGACTATCCTATCTATCCCATTGACTATCCCCATTTGGTATCCCCTGTCTTCCTTCCCCATCGCTATTCTACCCCTCTCTATCTAAATTGGATTAGTCAATATGCATTAGTCCCCCGCTCGACCCGTATGCCCCTTGTATCCGCTAGTATAAGAAGAATATGTAGAGTTCGATGTCATCGCTCGTCACAGAGCGGAATAGTATAAAGTCCTGTGCCGATCCGCTCCCCAGTTTCCCCCATGGGCCTATCAGGCATAAGACATGTATGTCATTCATTTCCCGATATATACGCTATGTCCGATAGGACCACAGTCCGCTATTGTCTGCAAGCCCGCAGGGTTATATAATATGTCAGTTTGATATTTCCCCCTATAACCCTGTAAAGTCACATAATATTATATATTTCTATAACCCGTGAGCCCGCATGGTATAATAATCTTCTCGTATATGTATGTTGTATATGTATGTATGATCCACGTGTACCATCCCCGCACACATCCATTCAGGATAGACAAACCGAAGACCCATTGCCGCAGTTCCTTTCGTTGTGCCTCCCTTTCCACATCCGTGGCCGCATCGTTCAAAGCCCCCGCCTCCTCCAACAACTTGGCCAGTTGTGACTCCCTCTTTTCCATTCTTGTCCCCGCGTCCGCGTTAGGCCCCGTCATAAATTCCCGCATGGCGTCATACGCCTTCCCCGCCGCCGCTCTAATGCCCCGTGCCCAACCAGTATGGTAATTCTGTATCAGATCCGCTAGTTCCTCCGCCGGGTTCCTAGAGAACGCCCCATTCCATTTCGTTATTGCATCCGCCATCTTGGCAGCCGCTTGTTGAACTCCCGTCTCTGTGCCGTCGCTTGCACACACAGGGACTTGATGTCCCCGTTCGATATATATGCTCCCTCCTCCAACATCCGATTCATCACAGATTTGGGCAGTTCCGCTTTACTCACCTTGCTCCGGTAAAACCCAACTCCCACATATAGCGCCTCAGCCAAATGGATCAGGTCCACCATCATCATCCCGGTCCGTATGAATGTCTGCCCTTCTGCCACGTCCACGTTTGCCACTGTTACCTCGCTGAATATGCCTCCGTCCTCTTCCCTCTTTTTCCACAACTTGTAGTGTTTTGCCGACAACTGTGAGACATCACGCTTGACTTGTGCGCCACGGCCTTGTCGCTGCCTGCAGGCACAATATCTTTGTTGTCACCAGAGACGGGGGGCAGTGACGTGTTGTTCTTCCGCAGCTCGTGTTCGCGCAGGGCTTGCGAAGAGGCAAAAGCCTTGGAACAGCCCTGCCTTTGGCAGACAAAGGGCCTTTGATCGGTGTGCAACCTCCTCCTGTGATTCCGCAGGTTCACCTCTTGTGTAAATTGGCAACCGCAAATCTCACAGTGGAACGGCTTGATTTCGTCGTGGATCCTAAGGTGCGTTTGCAGGCTGGATCGGTGCTTAAGCCGAGCGCGGCAAACTGGACAGACGGTGGCGGGCTGCGTAGGCGGAGGCGGGCCGACGACTGTGGGGTCAGTGCCCACGCAGTACTGAGGACTTTCCGCAGCCCGGCGGTTTACATACGTAAAGGCAATCGCCACTGTGCAGTGCCGTCACGTGAGACTTCAGGCTCGACTCATGCGAACACTGGCTTGTGCAGCTGGAACATTTGTACGGCTTGGCATTGACGCTGACCCGTTCCTGCCTCTGACTAGACGCCAAGCCTTTGTTCTGCAGCTCGCTGCGCTTAGTTTTGGCTTTTTTCGAGGCGGAAGCACCCGCGGATAGATCCGCGGGCGGCTCTGCTTCCAGAGGAAAGTCTAAAAAGGGACTGAAGTCCTGTATGCCAGTTCCGGGGTCACCAAACCAAGGAGACCTCGGCAGAAAACTGTCGAGTGGCGCATCTCCGCCGAGGTCGTCATCCTTACCCAAAAAACAGTCTACCTCTACCTGATCAAGCAGAGACAGCGGGGGCGACCTTGGCGGAGAGCCCGACGGGGATAAGAGCACGAAGGGGGGAGGCGACGGTACTGGTACGCGGGGAGGGAACGCTGGTACTGCGGGCTGCAAAAGCTGCAGTGAGCCTTGCTCTTGGTCATCGTCAGGCTGCTGCGGAGGGAGTGATGGCGGGCTCGGCGCTCGAACGCGCTGCTGCAGCTGCCTGACCACCCAGAAGCACGCAAAAACGCCCGCCCACAATGCTACTACCGGCGCCGCCAGGGTCCGCGGCAGCTGCTTTTGCTTAAAGCTCCAGACATCCAGGGGCTATCACTAGCGCTGACAAGCTGTTCTATGATGCGCTTGAGTTGCTGTTGGCCAGCCGAGGTTCTTGGTCCTATTAGTAACATCCGATCTAGCTCATTTGTGGGTGGCGTACCACTGGGCGACGTCGCGTAGAGCATGTCCAAGCTGTGCTGGGGGTTCAGCGGCTCTTGCGGGAATTCCTCGTAAAGAGCGCAGCTTTGAGACGACTGTCGCCATACTCATTATAGAGCGTCCTGCACAACCTGCAAAGACAGCCAACCGCGTTCGGTCGTGGGGCCACTCACTCCTCGTGTCGCGCCGCGGCTCCTCGTGCGCCATACCTTCAACCCCGTGAGGGGCTCGAGATTCGCAAACGTTGGATAGCGTTCTTGAGCCAGCTCAGCTGCAACTGCTTGTTTTCGGAGTGAGCGCGCACCCGCGCGATGGCCGCGCGGGCGAAAGGAAATACCAGAATTTTCTTGTCCAGGTTCTGGCTCACTTCAACATTAAAGCGACAGCACGTGGCCCACCAACTCGCGTCCGGAAAGACGTGGTTGAGTCCATCCATCGGCGGTAGCAGGAACGGACTGTCCCTCGAAAGACGCGCGGCATACGTTTGTAGCTCTTCTAGTTCGAACTTTGCTTGCTCCGTAAACCTCCTGGGTTCGATTTTAGCTATCACGCGTTTCAGGTGCAAGAACTTCTGAAACGTAACGTTTTCTCTAATGAACTCCAGGCTGCTCTGTCCTTCCCCAAATTTCTGAGGGAAAGGAAGGATAAGAAAATCAATCTTGAGGGCGTGCTTGGTGGCCAGCCTCAGCCAACGCTTCAGCTCCGATTCTGCGTGCTCGTAAAGCTGCCAAAACAACGCAGGGTCGCTGCGCACTGGTGCGGCGGTCGCTCCGGGCTGGACTTTTTTCATGTACCAAAGGACGCACAGGATCTGAAGCTGCTGCCTCACCAAGAGCTCCAGTCCGGGCGAGGAGTCCTTCTTCGTCGTAGACACCAGCCCGGCCTTGAGCCCAGCCCAAACCTGGATTACCAGTTCGGCTAAGTCCTGCTGGTCTCCACTGGTTCGATTCACGGCTGGGCAGGGCTCTCCCAATTTGTTCTCTATTTCTGTAGACAGATCCCTTAGCCCCTTGCTAGACTCTTCATCCTTTAATTTGCAACGTGCTAAAAGATCATCTGGCCTGATATTACCGCTCGACATCCGCAGGCTTTTTTTTCTCCCTTGTAATTTTCTTTGTAGTTTCTGTGTCTTTTAATTAGCGTTTGCCGGCAGAGGCAGGCTTAACAACAACAAAAAGGAAGCAAAAAGACCCCCCCCCCCCCCCCCCCCCCCCCCCCCAAAAATGAAGAGGAGCAGAAAGGGGGGTTGGAAAGCAAGAGAGGGGAGGGGGGAGGGGGAGAGGGAAAGGACAGGGGTAAAGAAAAGAAAAAATAGACAATAAAAAAAAAATTGACACAAAAAATTAATTTGTTTTTTTTTTCTGATTTTTTTTCCGTGCACATTTTTTTTTTCGGGAAGGGACCTCCCTGGGGGAAGGGAGGTGGGGCGGGGCTCCCCCCCTCCCCTCTTCCCTTCCCTCTTCCCTTCCCCTGGGGAAGTCCCTTCCCGAAAAAAAAATTTGCACAGAGAAGACAAAAAAATCCAAAAAGAATATTGTGTGACGCTGTGCACGATTTTTCGATTGCTGGCTGCACCTGTCATAACACCCCGCCTCACCGCCACGCTCGAGCGTCTGGAAAATAAGTTTCAACGGCTGCATGTGGAAGTTATGCCACCCATCGCAAGGCCATTGGTGTTTCATCGTATCGGGCATTTAATCCGAGTCGTGAAGAAGTTTGGGCCCATGTTTCATTATTGGACTTTTCGCAACGAGCGTTACATCGGACAGGTCATGCGTACTCTTCGAAGGAGGAATGATATCGAGTCACATATTGAGGCAAATATTATTAGAAATAAACTGGGTCGTTTCCTTACGGGAACACAGGTAAAAGCACAAGCAGACCTTGCGTGGCTGCAAGATCTGCAACCGGTGGATCTGGAGCTTTCTCACCCGGAAAATGTGAGGCGCCAAGGATGAATGAAATAGCTGCTGCAATTCTGGAACGGCGGGAGCGAACCGGAACACGCCTGAACCTGGTGAAACATCCTGAGACTTCGCCTTTGCGAGTTATGGCACGGAAAGAGATGCAGTACGGTCAACATCGCAGTCTGTATTTGCCTCAACATGTGACATATCCTTGGTATCCAATCATGCAACCGCAGCGCAGTGTAACATCGTATCTATGTTTGTGTTTCCGTGTGTCTTTCCCTTTTGTGCAATAATGTAGGGTGCATGCAAAAAATATGGATGATGAGTTACTGCTTGTTGAAGATGAGGATATCAGCATGGAGTGTCAAGACTTCGTACAGCTTGTGCTTCAGAACAGAAGATTTACTTGTGCAAATGGTGGACCTCGCATTAGCAAAAGAGATTGCTCTGTTTGCTTTGTGTATCTGAAGAGCGGAGAATGGTGCAGAGTTGTCAGCGGTGTCCAGATGTCCAGATGTTCCTGACCGATAGGTTCCCCTCGTACAAGCCACTTCGTTTTTTGCAAGTTGTGAAATATCCTGTCATTGATGCGCCAGCCATGCTAGGCAAGAATCTCACTGTGCTGAATGGGGACCCATCTGTTTTACCTGGAAGTGTAATTGTTCCTGTGGACCATGTTTTGTGCACTGGCATCACTGTTCCGAAACCATTAGCTGACACAGCCAAGCAAGACGGACACAAGCGCGTTGTCGTTCCAAATCTATTTCTATAAACTCTAAACGTTTTGACTTTCTGCAGCAATTAAACTGAAATGATTTCCTCCTGAAAAATTATATTGTATACATGTAATTTATTTCACTTTCCTTGATTTTTGAAGAGGAAAGAAATTGAATAAACAAATTTCCATCGGAAATCATTAATCCAGAGTAATCATTTACTATAGGATTCTACTTCGCAACGATTTGTTAGTAGGCTCAAAATAATCTTGACTTTAAGATTTAAATCTGTCAGTCCAACAATTTTTCTTAACAATCAAGATTTTGCCTCGATACTAAAGCTTAAATCTTGATGCATGGATTTTGTGTGGCTCAAGACTTTTTGCTGCCCAGAATAGATTTTTACTTTATTTCAGGTATTATCTAGAAAACCAAGTTCTGATCTAGAAGTCAAAATTTTATCTTGAATCAAGATTTAAAAACTGAAATCAAGATTTTTTCTTGTAAATCAAGATTTAAGTCCCGATATATGAATTTTCTGCCCCTGCTTAGATTATTGTTTGGTTCTCGGTATTTATCCTGAAGTCAAGCTTTTTTCCTGATATCAAGCTTTCATCCTAACAGCAAGATTTATTTCTTGAAGTCAAGATTTTTTTTTGAAGTCAAGATTTTATCTCTGTTTTCATGATTTTGTCTGAATGGCTGAAAAATTTTATATACCTTCTTAAATCTTGATTCAAGATAAAGTCCTGATTAAAGATTAAGTCCTGACGTCAAGATTGATATCCTGACATCAAGATCTGTATCATGATGTCAAGATTTATTAATTGAAGTCAAGATATAATCTTGAGTCAAGATTTTATCTTGGAATTCATGATGCTGTCTGAATAGCTGAAAATCTTACGAAATTTCTTTATATGCCTTTTAAATCTTGAGTCAAGATATAAATCTTGATTCGAGATAACGTCTTAAAGTCAAGATTTTTATCTTGAGTCAGGATTGTTTAATCTTAAAGTCAAGATTTTTATCTTGAAGTCAAGGATTAAAATCTTGAAAACAAGAAAATATCTGGAATCAAGATTTTTTTTCAGGTCAAGATTTTTTTTGTCCCCGTAGTGATATGCAGATGGGGGGCCTGTACACGGAGGCATACCGTCGAAAGGCGGAAGAGGAGTATGTGAACGTGATGGAAGCGTGGGAGGAATTTCAGAGGAATGAAGAACGGGCAATGATGGAAGAGGAGGATAGAAAGGAGGAAAGGAGAAGGAAGAGAAGGAGGAGGGATCGGCGACAGACACAAAACATAGTACACCCCGTCCCTACTTTAGGAGATACTGCCACGAATGTACAGACAACTGTTGAAAGAGTGGGTGGTGACGGAATTCGACGAGAGGACGGGGGTGGCAAAGATAATAGGGATGGAGTTCAAGATGGCGGAGGGGCCTCGACGGTTCGTAGAGAAAATGGGGAGGGAGTGGGAAACGAAGGTGGAGCCAATATTGGAGACGGAGAGAATAAACCATGATAAGTTTTGGAGGGCGGTTAGTGCCTTATGGGAGATAACATGGCCTTTTTGGAACGAGAAGGAGAGGGAGGCGATGTGGAAGCATTTCGCGGTTTCAGACACGGGGAGGTCTCAATATATCTTTATGTGCATAATGATGAAGGTGGATTTGAAATGGACAGACGAGCGGGTACAGGCGACGTGGGCATGTGTCACGGGGAGAGTGCAACAGATAAAGGGGTGGATAGATATATGGAGAAAGAGGGGAGACGGCAGTTGGGCAACATTTGTCGGGCCTATAAAGTCCAGACGGCTGAAAGAAATGCTCCACCCAAAGGGCCCAGATAAAGATTGGGAGGACCCGGCAGCGGAGGCGTGGATTAAAGAGTTGGCACGGGATTATGACCGGTGGCTGGACGAACCGGGAAGGAACATGGCAAGTTTGGGGGGAGTCACGGAGCAAACAGCAAAAAGAGGACAGAGGAAACAAGACGGAGACAGGGGGCAGGCGGCGGGAAACCGCGGAGGATTTGATGGGGTGGATAAATAGCATGTCTAAGGAGGAATGGGAGAGGCTATCCGTGTTGAAGGAGGAGGAGTTAGGACAGGAGATAAGGAGGGGACAAGGAAAGGAGGAAAAGGACAGGAGGTGAGGATGGGGCAAGGAATACGACAATAAAGGGAAAAAGAAAATAAACAAGAGGGGGAAAGGCGGAAACGGGGAACATAAAGGGTATAAGGAACGGGTTTTAAAGGGGAATCAAAGGATAAACATACAGAATGCGGTATAGAGAGGATGAATACATGGGGGAGAGTTCAATAGACATAACATACTTCATACTTTAGAATTCGAGATGGAGGCACCGCCTGCGGCACCGGAGTTCAAAGAGGACGAGGACGTGGGGTGGGTGCCAGCGACCATTGGGTCCATTCCGTTTACGCCGGCGAGGCAGCGGGATGAACCAATGCGGTACACGGAGGCCAAGGCGGAGGCACTGCCGGCGGCATCAGATCCGACGTGGGCGAAGAATCCACCAACTATGTCAGCGGTTTTCAACGACTTGATGCAGCGTACTCCGGAGATGGCAAAGGAGATATACAAGCACCGGATATTGCCCCTATGTATGTACCCTGCCGGGCTGCGACACACAGGTCCTTCAGTACTAATTGGAAGCTACAGCGGCACTTGATGTCCGTGTCCCACACGGAACGCACAGCCGGCAAAACGCTCTTTGTCTGCCCAAGGCAGGGCTGCTCCAAGGCTTTTGCCTCTTCGCAGGCCCTGCGCGGACACGAGCTGAGGATTCACGCGGCACTCGCAGCCACCGTTTCGTCGACGGCAATTGCGCGCTCGTGACACAAAATCCAGAACTAACGGGCAGGTGGCTGGCCGGCGGCACTTGCCCATTTAAGACGAATAAAACATCCTTTTAATAAAGACTGGGAAATAACTAAATGAAAGCGCGCAGGCAGCGCCTGCGCGCGCGGGGCTAGGCTAGGCTAAGCACGGAAGCTGAGTTTCATGACGAGCAAGTGCTGCTTCTTGTGCAACCCGGCGTGCTGGTGCGTGCAGATCCAGGCGCAGTGCCGCAGGGGCAGGTCTTGCATGACGTACGCGCGCCTGGGCGCGGTGTCGCCCGGGCCCTTGCTTGTTGTACTTGTAGCCTAGTAACAACTCCTGGTCTCGGAATCAAAGCTGATGACCAAGTGGTGCTTTTCAAACTGGCGCACAAGCTTTGTTCGCAGGAGAGGTTGCTGTTGGAGCAAAGAGTGCAGCTTGGGAACTCAGGCGCCCCATTTCTTTAGCAGCGAGGTTAGCGTGTGCAGCGGCTCCGTGACCAGCTTCTTTTTGCCCGAGGCTTTGCGCTTGTTCCGCGCACTTTCCGCAGGCCGCTCTGGGAGATCTGGGCCCCCCAGCAAGGAATTAAAGTCTGTGCTGTCGACGCCCCTTTGCTTTACTCTGTCCTTGGCCCTGCCGGCTAAGCCTGACGACGGGGCCTTTTTTTCTTCCTCTTGCTTTTCTTCTTCTTCCTCCCCTTCTTCGGCCTCGTCGTCGTCGTGATCCTGCCGTTCTCCACTGTTGCTTCACAGCCAAACGATACCCCTTCCATACCCGGTATGATACCCGGTATGATATCCGGTATGATACCCGGTATGATACCCGGTATGATACCCCGGGGTATCATAAACCCATGCCCCTAGGGGGGGGGGGGGGGGGAGGGGGTATTAACTTTAGGGGGGGTATGAGAAATTTATGGGGGTATGATACCCCTCGACCTATTACCCCTCAGGAACCTCAGGGACTTAGAGATTTTTTTTTAGATAGCATGGGGTATGGGGGGGTATGATGCCCCTCAGGGACTTGGAGAAAATTTACTGATTAGATAGCATGGGGTATGAGATGGGGTATGAAACCCCCAGATGGGGTATGAGGAACTTGGAGAAAATTTATCAGCGCGGGGTATCAGATGGGGTATGAAACCCTCAGGAACTTGAAAAAAATTTATTAGCGTGTGGTATCAGATGGGGTCATTAAGATACGCAACATGGTCCCACTGCCGGATCAATTGCAATTATTAATTTGATATCGAGATTGAATTTTGTTTAAAGCTCTACACGTTGCAAGCATTAATATTTTATTAAAACAGTGAGTAACAGAGAGAAAATGAGGGGTATGAGGAACATAGAGAGAAAATGAGGGGTACGAGAGACATGGAGAAAATAAGGGGTATGAGGGACATATAGAGAAATTGAGGGGTATGAAGAACTTAGAGAAAATGAGGGGTATGAGGAACATAGAGAGAAAATGAGGGGTATGAGGACCATAGAGAGAAAATGAGGGGTATGAGGGACATAGAGAGAAAATGAGGGGTATGAGGGACATAGAGAGAAAACGAGGGGTATGAGGGACATAGAGAGAAAATGAGGTATGAGGGACACAGAGAAAATGAGGTATGAGGGGTATGAGGAACATAGAGAAAATGAGGGGTATGAGGGACATAGAGAAAATGAGGGGTATGAGGAACATAGAGAAAATGAGGGGTATGAGGGACATAGAGAAAATGAGGGGTATGAGGGGGGTATGAGAGGGGTATGAGAGAGGCGGGGTATGACAGGGGTATGAGAGGGGTATGAGAGAGGCGGGGTATGATGGACATAGAGAGAAAATGAGGGGTATGAGGGACATAGAGAGAAAATGAGGGGTATGAGGGACATAGAGAGAAAATGAGGGGTATGAGGGACTTAGAGAGAAAATGAGGGGTATGAGGGACATAGAGAGAAAATGAGGGGTATGAGGGACATAGAGAGAAAATGAGGGGTATGACGGACATAGAGAAAATGAGGGGTATGAGGGACTTAGAGAAAATGAGGGGTATGAGGGACATAGAGAGAAAATGAGGGGTATGAGGAACATAGAGAAAATGAGGGGTATGAGGGAAATAGAGAAAAAATGAGGGGTATGAGGAACATAGAGAAAATGAGGGGTATGAGGGAAATAGAGAAAATGAGGGGTATGAGAGGGGTATGAGAGAGGCGGGGTATGACAGGAGTATGAGAGGGGTATGAGAGAGGCGGGGGTACGAGAGGGGTATGACAGGGGTATGAGAGGGGCATGAGAGGCGGGGTATGAGTGGCACAGAGAGAAAATGAGGGGTATGAGGGACATAGAGAAAATGAGGGGTATGAGGGACATCGAGAAAATGAGAGGTATGACGGACATAGAGAAAATGAGGAGATAGGGAAAATGGGGGCAGAGACTTAGGGTATTACTGTTCTGGTGTCGTCACTACTTCTTCTTCCTCTTCTTCCACTTCTTCCTCTTCTTCCATTTCTTCCACTTCTTGCCCCCCCTCTTCTGGGGAATGATGGGTAAAAGGGCCCTCTTCTGCCACTTCTTCCACTTCTTCCACTTCTTGCTCCTTCTCTTCTGGGGTAAAAGGGCCCTCTTCTGTGTCGGAGCACTACAGTGCAGAGGGAGAGAGAGAGAGAGGGTATAGGGTATGGGGTATGGGGGTATGAGGGGTATGACAGGGGTATGAGACAGGGATATTTTATTATTATCAGTATTATTATCATTGTTATTATTACTACCTGGTGCTTGAATATTCGTTCCATAAGCAGAAACGCGTACACCTGTCCAATTCCCGCTGATCTAACACTAGTTCTGTAATACTATGCTTTCAGGAAAAACCCTTGCGGGAGCAAAGTTCCAAGAGTATCCCTGTGGTCGTGGGACATGCCGCTTGATTTACAGCTATCTGTAACCATGACATACTTTACCCGTTCGTCCTTAATTATTTTCAACAGGACTTTACGCTTATGGGCTGGTTCCCAACCTTTCCAGAACAATAACACTGTTATGTTCTTGTTCCACTTCATCTCATGTGGTATTAAATCAACGTGAGGGGCTTCAGCTTCTACACCCCATTGAATTAAAGGCAACTCCTTCGACCACACAACGCGGTTTATAGACGCATTGTATGAACTTATTGAGCAGAAACAGTTCTTATCTAAACAAACCCCTATCAAGTTATCGTGCGCGGCCCACAATACGCCGTATTTTTCATACCTGCTAAGGAATGCAATCTCAAACTGTCTGGTCTCTATACCAGCGACTGCAGCCCAATCATCGCTCAAGGCAAAAAGAAGCACATCTCCCGATGCACACCCAATATCCAATAGACACATTTTTTTTTCATCGCTGGGGATCCCTGCGAAACATGTCGCAAGGGATTCACTAGTCATAGTCCCACCGATCCCATCACCTATACTACCAAGGTCCCTAATACGTAAAGGTCCCCTCAACTGTTGCGCTAGTCGCACCCGCCAGGCAGGAGCGGGCGGAAGAAACAGAGGATTAGACTTCCCACAAGCCTTAACAACGCATACAGTGTAACAAAACTTATTCTTTTTGCCACATTTGTGACAAACCCAAGGTTGCATTTCCGACTCCACTTCCAACGCCGAGGTACCTTGCCAAACAAATTATTATTATTATTATTATTATTATTATTATTATTATTATTATTATTATTATTATTATTATTATTATTATTATTATTATTATTATTATTATTATTATTATTATTATTATTATTATTATTATTATTATTATTATTATTACTATTATTATTATTATTATTATTATTATTATTATTATTATTATTATTATTATTATTATTATTATTATTATTATTATTATTATTATTATTATTATTATTATTATTATTATTATTATTATTATTATTATTATTATCATTATAATTGTCATACCCTGGGGTATCAGACAGGGGTATGAGACAGGGGTATGGGGGTATGGGACAGGGGTATGAGAGGGGGGGTATAGGGATATGAAGGGGTACCTTTTGTTGCTGTTCGTCGTCCTCGACTGAGTTAGAGCCCTAAAACACCAAAAACGCAGAAACCGACGCACACGATGTCCCCAAACTGCTGCACTGCTCAAACTGTCAGAGCACACACCACAGGGCACGCTAGGAACAAAAACAGCAAACAGCACCACCTGCTGCCTAGCAAACTTTTTGAAAAATGTCCTGGACCACCGGCAGTTTGAAATTTGTCAACATTTTTGCCAACATGGCAAACGAATAAGTATTTTGTGCAAACATGCACTCCCTTATTTTCCTCAAACGTTTTTTACATTGTCCCGGATGTCGCCCTTGATGAGGGGCTGCCACACCTATTGCTAGTGTAGCCAACATACCACACTATGACGGACCACTCAAAGTTTCTTCCTTGTCGCCCACATTCGTGATGAGTAACCTACCGGTTCTTTTGTTATGCAGGACTTCTGAGGACTGAGCCAACTTTTTAGCGACGGCGCACACTTTCGGCTGGGTCACTCCTGTCACTCTCTCACCACCACTTTGCAAGTCACCTGCTTTGGTGAGATGCCAAACAACATTTCAAAATTCTTCTGTCGACGCCACTGGGTTCTCAACCCAATCAACTAAAGAGTTGGTCCCATGCTCTACAGAGCAATTAAGAGTCTGATCACCGCGTGTCTAAAACCGAAAATGTCACCCAGCCTAGCAGCTGGACTTTTGCCGCCATCACTGTGGTCGGAGACATCTCCACGATTCCCTGCCAGATTTTACCTCCCCCAACGTACTGCGGTTAGCAGAACTTGACTGAGCATAGCTCCAGCTCCGAGTGTACGCAGACGAAGCACCACTAAGGCTTCATAACCCGATGTAACATTACGAGGTTGCCAGGGGAGGGTTCCTATTCTGTAGACACTTGGTCTTTATTGAGACATAACTTCAGGAAACTGAACCAAACACAGGCTCAATCAAATTGAACTAACTACCCGCCTAAACTTGAATAAAGAAAATACAACTGAGTATAATAGGTAAAGCAATGATCAGTCCTATAAAGGAACTGCCACCAGTACCAGAAATGTTAATAACTATGTAAAAACATGTATAGGCCGATATGACTAAATACTATATTACAATAATAAATTGTTCATTGCATAGTGCATTAAATCCTATATATTTTACACTCAACCCGGTTTACCGGAGTGGTGAAGGTTGTTAGGATGTAAGTTACACAAAGCTGTGGCATCCTTATTCATTAACCTCCCACGATAATAGCGTTGACCCGAACCTTTTGTAGCAATTGTAGTAACAGTTTGAAGATAAGGAAAATTGACACGGAAATTCCGTGAAATTTAGCAGTTTTTGTTGTGACTGGGAAATTTATCATGATGGCTAAATAAGGGAAATTGCACTATGTGTTGTGGTTTGTAGGTATGTTTTGGCATTTGTGCAGGTTACGCACGTAACGAATCGTGCCAGTTCACCCTGTCAAATAGACACTCTGTTTTGAAGGGTTTTCGCCTCTGGCTTGTTTGGGTTTCAATCCTGACTTCCCTTTCTAAATTACAGAAGTGGAGGTTAGTCTTGAAACAGTTGTGTTCAGTATTATCATTAAATTCCTTTTTATTATTGAGCTCATAAGGGTAAGACCTCCGGTCTTAATACAGGATCTTCTTTTTTCCTTCTTCGAACAAACGCCTTAAAGAGAAGAAAGAAGGTAAAAAGAGAAAGATAGAAGCTCAGGGTCAGAAAAAAGAAAGTGAAGAAAAGGAAGTAAAAGTAGATCAGTGATACAAAGAAAGACATCAAAGAAAAACAAAAAGAACAGAGATTGGATACATGTGATAGTAGTAGCTTTGACAGAAGCAACACATGTAGTAACCGTGGCATAAACAGTGGTAACATTAGCGGCAGATATGACATATGTTATATATGTAAGAGGAAGGAGAAGGAGAAGAGGAAGAGGAAGAAGAAGAAGAAGAAGAAGAAGAAGAAGCAGAAGAAGAAGCAGAAGCAGAAGAAGAAGAAGAAGAAGAAGAAGAAGAAGAAGAAGAAGAAGAAGAAGAAGAAGAAGAAGAAGATATCTGCTCCCACATAGTGGGTCCACTTATTGTTACGTTCGTCATTACCGACCATCCAATACATTCTACGTTTCCGTCTGATTATTGTATTATCATTAAAATCTATCTTCTGTAGTTGGTACGTTACCAACTTTAGTACATCTTTTAACTTCTGTTTGGGAACTGGCGGGCATTGTTTTCATTGTTTAGTGCAGGTCGGCTCAAGTTAGTGGGCGCCTTCACCTGATAACTACAGCGCTGTGCACTGACACTGCGATCCACAGTCACATTTCTCGTGCAAATGGACTTGAGTCTGTTTGTCATGCCCGGACAGTCCGTGTGACCAGCCTTGGAGCGCATTGGTCGCGCTGTACGCTAAGTATGAATCATCACAAGGATATTTATCTTTTATGTGGATTGAACATTAACTTGAGGAAAAGCGGTGAAACTGCGATTGGGAAAAGGGAGGGAACAAGTCAAAACGTCCGACAGCAGAGAGAATGAAGGACAAAGTTAGCCTTTGAGTGTGGAAAGGCACCGTTTCAGAAGGAAAGGCACCGTTTCAGAAGGAAAGGGCCCGGGCTAACGCTGAGATTTTTATATAACTTATCACAGTGAATTCGAAGCAAAGGTTTCTATCATGAAGCACTCTCAATGAATCAGTGCACATTCTGCCCTCGAGCACCGAAGCCTGTCAGTCCTTTCTCTTCGCCTGACTGTCCCCTCGCTGCCTCCCTCATTTCTCTACTCCCAGCCGTGAAGATATCATCCTGCATGAGAATTGCCTGCTCCTCTTCTTCCCTTCCTCCTCTTTCTCTTCTTCCTTCTCCTCCTCTTTCAATGGACCAAAGCCTTCGCACTGCTTCCAGTCAACGACCGGCAACCGGGGCGTCCCCCTTCTACCAGCAGTAACCTTCGATACGCAGAATTCACTGGAATGCAACTTTTCACAGCCTAGGGAGCAGTTGATCCCATTCTGTCCTTAATCATCAAGTGGCTGTGAAGGTTCTGCGGCTGTTGCGTCACTCTCAGCAGCCGCTTCTTTCTTTTTGGCCTGCCAAACTTCCACGAACTTCACCACCGCTAGCTCCTGTTGCTGCAATAAACACAGTTAATCTTAACAACTCACTGAATCAAAATCTACTGCTTTGATGTGGTTGTTAGTTGTTGCTTGTAGTAGCTTGTAGCTTCCGTTAACGTCACTATCGTAGCTTTTCACGAAATAGAGAGACCTTACATTCATTCCTGTTTGCTTCTGAAAGTGTTTTCTCTCTCTCTATCTCTCTCGCTTCTCTCTCTTCTCTCTCTCGCTCTCTCTCTCTCTCTCTCTCTCTCTCTCTCTCTCTCTCTCTCTCTTTTTTTTTTTTTTTTTTTTTTTTTTTCGGCAAAGAGAAAGGAAGATTCAAGGCCGGGAGGTTAGTAGACCTTGGCTTCCACGGAGCCGGGACGCAGTCGTCGCACCTAATGTTCAATTAACAAGTGCAAATTGCAGGATTAGCAAGCAGCCAAACAAAAGAAGCCAAAAGCACAGACTGACGCGGAAGGAGAAACCAAGAGAAGAGCAACGGGACGCAGGGTTCAGTGAGAAAATTACGACCTCTTTGATGGCATCCCTCGCCGACAGCTGCATGGACCAGAAACACATACCATATCATGCCTAAACTTGCTATTTTATTGATAAATTGGTAGCTGTGCGCCAGCATAAGAGCTCGTGCCGTGCTATGATGTGCTGGTGACCGGGGGGTCGGACACCAATGCGAGGCCCGAGGCCAGCACGGTGCCGGTGCGCCCCTTTCCTGCCCACCACCAGCCAAGACATGTACAGGAAGACACCAAAGCACAGGAGAAGCCATGCAAGTAAAGAGTTCAAAACGAGACGAGAAGACCTGCCATGCAGTGCACCGACACCGCACCATTCTTCGTCTCCTTGGCCTCCAACAAAACCTGAGGACAGAAAAAAGGGCAGAAAGTGTGTGAGTGTGTGTGTGTGTGTGTGAAAGAGAGAGAGAGAGAGAGAGAGAGATAGAGCGAGAGAGAGAGAGGGAGAGACAGACCTAAGAACAGAAAAAAGGAGAAATTGTGTGTGTGTGTGTGTGTGAAAGAGAGAGAGCGAGAGAGAGAGAGAGACAGAGAGAGGGAGGGAGGGAGGGAGAAAAAAAAAAAAAAGAGAGAGAGAGAGAGAGAGAGAGAGAGAGAGAGGAGGAAGAGGAGGAGGAGGAGGAGCAGCAGCAGCAGGAGAAGGAGCAGG
The DNA here is from genome assembly GCA_019918135.1 of Paulinella micropora. Taxonomy (NCBI): domain Eukaryota; phylum Cercozoa; class Imbricatea; order Euglyphida; family Paulinellidae; genus Paulinella; species Paulinella micropora. Next base: position 179,392 of record WBZZ01001942.1, read on the forward strand.
AAGCAGGAAGAAAACAAAGCAAAAACTAACAAAAGAAATAGAAGTGAGGAAATGGATAATCAAGGGAGAATGAACAGGAAAAAACAAATGAAAGAATCAACAGGAGGCAAAAGCAAAGAAAGAATAAAAAGCAGGTGGTGTATGGTTTGCGGGTCTGTGGTAAGGGCCTGCCTGTGCGATCTGTTCCAGCGTCTGCTGCGAGGGCGGGTGCGTGTCCTCCACCGGGAAGTGCAGGTAGCGCACGCCCTGCCGTGCCACATCCCAACAAGATCCAGCACACATTGAAAGTGGGTTCGTTGCTACAGCAATGAAAAGATTTGTGCTGCAAGAAAAGAAGCAGCAGAATGTGCATCAAAGTCTGGTCTCTGTCCATGGTCTTTTAGTATTAGATCGGATTTTCAAATTTTTTTGGAAGAGAATTCCATGAATCCTTATAACAGAAAGAACGTGTTCATTTGCAAAATAGTTGATACCGATGGACTTACTTACTAAAAAAAAAAAAAAAAAAAAAAAAAAAAAAAAAAAAAAAAAAAAATCTAGGTTCTGACTGACTGCAATTCTGTAAGTTCGTTTTAACGACACACAGGTGCAAATATTCCTACTTCTTTTTGCTCGCTTTGCCTCTTCTCCCTCTTCTGAGCAGCATGTCTGAAGCTAAGGCTAACGACCGGAGAGTAATGTTTGCGTGAGCCGACACTAGCTAACGCACAAGCTGACTGCCACTCAGCCTGTTCCCTTGTATGTATGTATGGATGCATGCATGTATGTACATCTGTATACGTTTACGTACGTCGATATATATGTATGTATGTATGTATGTATGTACGTGCGTACGTACGTACGTACGTAAATATGTACGTATGTATGTATGTCTGTGGTTTGGTGACCGCGGCGGCGAGTTTCTGAGCCACCACGGGGTTGATCCTGCACAGCGTGGTCTCGTTAGCTCTGACCTGAACTAGACTGCACTGTGACAAATCCCTGAGCAAGGTGGCACTGCAGACGGGAATGGACTGTTATCTTGAAATTATTGTTGTGTATTGCTGCTATCCTTATGTGCTACACTGCAGTGAATTATGCTGCCAGCGATTTCGTTGAGTTAACGCTGCGCGGTAGTTCAATGGGGCTGGCGCAGTGCAGCAGAGCGCTTACTGTTCCTGAAGGCAGATCAACGTCTTAACGCCCTTCTGCTTCAGCTCTGCAACCACCTGACAACAATCGCGTCCGCAGTGGCAAGGTTCAGGACAAAGGCGAGGAGCATGGGCAGAGATGGCTGCGATACATGTCAGCCGGCTGTGCAACATGACCAAGCCCTAGATAGCAGGTAGACAAAGCAGAGCACGGGCAGAGCAAGAAGGTAATGGGTGGGAAAGGAAACCGCGGGCATGTCATCAGGCGAGGGCGCCGCCATGCCAGCCAGGAGCTGCAAACGTCCCACGCCACACATGGTAAAACAACAGAAACAAAGACTTCGCACAAAGAACGTCTCTCTTGACTCTACCTCTTTATAACCTCTAGGCACATGTCTGAAACAAATGCGTACGCATCAAGAGAAACGAAAGAGAAACACTCTCTCTGTGTATGTGTGTGCCGTGTGCATGTGCGTCTGTCATATATATATATATATATATATGTATATATATAATATATATATATATATATAGAGAGAGAGAGAGAGAGGAAGGATAGAAAAAAGGAGACAAGACAAAAGAGAGCCAACATAATTGCGTCTTCTTGTATGATGTATGGATGCACGCATGCATAATTACATGTATGCATGTACACCGATGTGTGCATGTCTGTTTGTATGTACCTATGTATGTATGCATCTATTTATGCATTCATCATGGGTACACGTATTCTTGATTTTGCGAATATACGTACTTATCTTACACTTGAGTACATGTATATATTTTGCATTTTTCTGCATTTACATAGATATTTTACGTCGAAGCTTTGCGTATGTATACATAAGTGTTTTCATAATTGCAGCAGTAAAGAAAGGCTTGCGCTTACGTACATATACACGTATGTAGCACGTACGTACATGCATGCATGCATACATGCATTATATGTGTATGTATGTATGTATGTATGTATGTATGTATTATGTATACCTACATACATACATACATGCATACATACATACATCCAGAGAGAGAGAGAGAGAGAGAGAGAGAGAGAGAGAGAGAGAGAGAGAGAGAGAGAGAGAGAGAGAGCAGGCGAGCTGAATCACCCCTGGAATCACGAAAGAAAAGTTGGAGGCCATGGACCTGCACATACATGCATACATATCTGCATACGTGCATATACGTGCACAAATATATATATACATCCATCCATTCATGAATAAGATGCATAGAATGTGAATACATGCATACGTATAAGTATACGCACGTACATGTGTACACACACATACATATATATGTAGACATCCATCCATCCATCCATACATTCATACATGGATACACATACATACATACATACACATACATGCATACATACATACATACATACATACACAAAGACAGATACAAGAGAGAGACTCCATATCTGTTAAAGCTTACCACCCCTCTTAGTTAATTTACGGTTATGTAGTACAAGCTTTGATGGTCTTTCCTAGAATAACCTTTGCGTTTACTAAATAATGAAGAAGACGAACAAGCACAAAAGAAAAGGGAAAAAAAGAAACAAAAAAGAAAGAAAGAAAGATAGAAGCGCGGAAGGAAGGAAGGAAGGAACGAAGGAAGGAACGAACGAACGAAGGAAGGAAGGAAGAAACGAAGGAAGGAAGGAAGGAAGAGAAATAATAATAATAATAATAATAATAATAATAATAATAATAATAATAATAATAATAATAATAATAATGATAATACTATATCTGAGGCGTACTGATGCAGCTAATGGCATATCCTCAACGGACATAAGCCTCCAATACCCTTGTTCGAGGTCCTCCACCCCCCCGTGTCAGTCTCTCGCTGATGATCGGGGCCACCGATGGAGCTCCTGAGGGCAAGACTGCACTAAGCCGAGGTTATTCCGCAGTCCCAGCAACCTCTTGCAAGACGTCACCGAATGTGCAAGTGCATACACCAAGCGCGGTTGC
>WBZZ01001942.1:197500-200000 GCA_019918135.1 Paulinella micropora
TGGTGTTATTGTTGTTGTTGTTATTGTTGTTATTGTTGTTATTGTTGTTATTGTTGTTATTGTTGTTATTGTTGTTATTGTTGTTATTGTTGTTATTGTTGCTATTGTTGCTTAATACTACCTTCATCCGCAATTCCAGTAAACTTTTATTGTTGTTGTTATTGTTGTTATTGTTGTTGTTGTTATTGTTGTTTAATACTACTAATATTCATTGCATTTTTTTTTTTTTTTAATACTACTAATAATAATTGCATTTTGGCCAAATTAATTGTCACAATAATCACAGTCCAAACTTGTCCTATCTATCTATCTATCTATCTATCTATCTATCTATCTATCTATCTATCTATCTATCTATCCATCTATCCATCCGTCCATCCGTCCATCCGTCCGTCCGTCCTATCTATCTATCTATCTATCTATCTATCTATCTATCTATCTATCTATCTATCTATCTGTCTATCTATCTATCTGTCTATCTATCTATGCGTTCACAGGAGCTTCTGACTACGGTGAGTGGCGGCGCTGTGGGAAAAACGAGGAGTCAGTTAGCGCAAAGTGCGGGCCCACGCTGGGCTGCGAAGTCGATGCAGACTGTCCGGACAAGCTGCTGTGCATCTACACCTGGGCGTTCTGCAGCAGCACCGCTGCCATACCCTCCAAGTCCCGGTGTGGCAAGACTTGGGGGGACGGCAACAGCGAGTGCGGCGCGCCATGCGGGCCTCCTGACTGGGAGTGTTCTGATGGCGAGGAATGCTTCAGCAACCTGTTGGGCTGTCGTGAGAACGCCTCTGAGCCAGACTGCTCCACTGCGGCCGACCACGAGCCCTCGTTGGCGTCCTGCAGCAGCTGCGACGGTGCGATATGCGTGCAGGTATGCATGCATGTATGCATATATGTATGTATGTATGTATGTATGTATGTATGTAATATATGAAACATGTGTAATGTATGTACTTAATGTATGCGTGTAATATATGTAATTAATATATGTATGTAATGCATGTATGTATGTAATGTATGTATTTATGTGTGTATGCATGTATGTATGTATGTATGTAATATATGTAATATATGTATGTCATGTATGTAATGAATAGGGCACCTGCGCCCCCGGCTACCACACATTCCTACCAGAACCTGGCCGCTGCTTTGGATGCAACGCTACGTTCGTAGGGCTGGAGCCTGGCCTGGTGGCCTGCAGCGACTGCGATGGCCGGCGCTGCACCGACGGCACCTGCGCCGCGGGCTACGCGTTCGCTGGCGGCAAATGCCGCGCTGTCGACCACTAGCGCTAGCCCTCGCACATCGTCGGGCAACTGCTGCCCAGCACGCACTGGCAGTAACTTGCGAGAAGTTCCGAGCCTGAGTCAGTTTTGAGAACAATGAACGATGACTGCAAACGCTTCGTTCTCAGCCAAGTCTGACTTTTGTAGCTTGATTATTCGCAGTTGCTCGTTTGAAAGATGTAATCAAGAGCTTTCTAATGAGCAATAGAGCTGGCTTTGGATTTTTTCCATTCTGTAAATGAGCATGTCCTGAGCGTTGGTCAGAGAGTGTTCTGGAATGTCTGATCATTGTGCCTTTGTTCACTTTTTTTCCCCACTTTTTTCCCCCGCTTCTTTTTTCATTTTTTTTCGCGTTTTTTTTCGCGTTTTCTTCCGAGCGGCTTTTTCTTTGCGCTTTCTTGGCTTCTTCTTGGCTTCTTCCGAGCTTTTTCTTCGCTTTTTCTTGGCTATGGATTCTGCTGCGCCGATGTAGAGACCACTTTCAACTGCGCAATCTGCTTTGATCAGAATCAATATTCTCTCTGACTCCGAATTCGCTTATGAGCAATCCGTTTGTGCAACTGGGTACTTTCTGTATTGTCCTGCCTTAGCAAGTGCTCGAAGTAGTCTCAGCTCGTTTCTATGCGCAACTGGCAACTATAAGCTTTACATACATATAGTTTTGTGATGTGTATTAATATAACAGTATGATTTTTTAAGCCTCATTCAATTGAAGGGATTTTGTGCATATTTTGTTTCTTTCCCTGTCATACAAACTACACACTTGTGAGTCCAACTCGAATTCAAACTGGCAGTTGCTCTACAGCGTACCGCAATGTGGTCACATCATGGTTTAGACAATTCACTTGCGGTCAGCAATAGTACTTACAATATTAAATTGATACTGACTATTCAAGAAAAAAAAATTCTCACTCCGATAAATTTAGTTACTTAGCCAGTGGTTGGTAGCGGCATGGAGTGGGCTGTTTCTGTACAAATCTGGAGGCTGCGGTATTGCGTGCATCCTATGCAAGACAACCAAAACATCACTGACTGAAGGCGAACACCCCCTCCCCCCCCCCCCCCCCCCCCCCCCCCCCCCCCCCCCCCCCGAGACATCATTCTCTTTGATGCCGGATCAGTGTGTTTGGTTATATTACCGACTTACTCTTCCATTGAGCTATCGTTGGGGATCATAGTAGTACAGCCTATGATTGTCTGATATATATGCT
>WBZZ01001942.1:210000-230000 GCA_019918135.1 Paulinella micropora
TATGTGTGTATGTATGTATGTATGTATGCGTGCATGCATATATGTATCTATGTTAATATGTATGTTCTGTATGTATTAGGTGTTGGCGAAGATATTAGACTTTGGAGAAAATGCTGCCAGAGAGGCAGTCAAAGAGGTTTCATACATACATACATACATAAATACATACATGTACATACATACATACGATACCTAGTAATACATACAATACATATATACAATACGTACATACAATGCATACAAACAATACATACATACAATACATACATACAATACATGCATACGGGGTGCGGTACACAATTTTCATTTTCCACCTCCCCCCAAACCCCCCACCTCCTTCTCCAACACCTTTCAGGGATAATAATAACAATAATAATAATAATAATAATAATAATAATAATAATAATAATAATAATAATAATAACAGTAATAGTAATAACAATAATAATAATAACAATAATAATAATAATAATAATAATAATAATAATAATAACTAGGGGCTGCGCCAACACCTGAAAGGATGGTTTACCGGTGCGCGAAGCGCACCAAACCCCGCCAGCCACACTTTACATACAATATATACATACAATACATTCATACAATACATACATACAAATACATACAATACATACATACAATACATACATACATAAAATACATAAAATACTAATTACATACGTATACATACATAATACATACATATATATACATATATACATACATATATACATACATATATACATACAGATACAATTTAATACATATATACAGGTTTCAGGCAAAGCCTATCCTAATTTTCTCGCTAAGCTGGACCAGACAGTGGTTAACGCTTTCAAGGTATATTAATATTACTCTAATTGTACAGAATATCATGCCTGCATGCCTGCATATTATTATCTTAACATACATACATTCACACATATACATAAACCCCTTTTCACTTATTAATACTGGACGTGTACATGAAATGCTTCCTACTTACCATACAGAGTAAATTCATACTTATAGACATACCATACATACCTACATAGCATATACGGGACGACCTCATGGGGAAGTTGACTATGCTGCTGCAACATGAACGCGCCCCATCTACAAAGAACCACTACTTCTTCGAAAACGTGCAGAAGCTTCGTTGGGAGCCATTTCGAGCGAAAATAACATCTTTGAGTAGGAAGGATGTGGTTGACAAAGAAGCGATTCTGAATCTGCTGAACCAATACAGCACGAAGTCCAACGAGGTCCAAGAAGTAGAAGAGCTCCTCATCATGTTTCGGGTTACTAAGATGCACCATCACTGCCAGTACTAGTGACATTGTTTTCTTTTTTATCTCATTGTTTCATTCCTGAGAGGTTGTGGGTGGTAGTAGGATCTGGAAAATCGTCAATTTTCTTAGCTCCCCCCCCCCCCCTTTCCCCCCCCCAAGACACACACACGCACACACACACACATCTGGCACCCTCTCCGGCCGCATCGCAGCGTTCCTTCAGAATCTGTTTTTTCGCCTTGTAACCGTTAACGTTGTCGTATCTCTTTTCTTTTCCTTGCTACGCTCCGACTATATTTACATAACGTACAGAATCTAAATGTGCGATATTCCAGGCTTATACCAAGGTCGCGATGAAGCGCTTCGTGGACAACGTGGAACAGATTGTGGTCGAGGTATGTAATGTATGTATGTATGTATGTATGTATGTATGTATGTATGCATGTATGCATGTATGTATGTACGTATGTACGTATGTATGTATGCATGTATGTATGTATGCATGTATGTATGCATGTATGTATGCATATGCATGCATGCATGCATGTATGTATGTATGTATGTATTTATGTATTTATGTATTTATGTATTTATGTATTTATGTATTTATGTATTTATGTATGATTGTATTTATGTTTACATGCATGCATTGTATTTATGTATTTATGTATGTATGCATGTACGCATGAAATTTCATCATGGTAGGCATGTACGCGATGCTTGAGTGAGCATCTTGCTGCATCACTCATGGTATGTATGTATGTATCTATCTAATCTATCTATCTATCTATCTACCTATCTATCTATCTATCTATCTATCTGTCTGTCTATCTGTCTATCTAGCTATCTAGCTATCTATCTATCTATATATCTACCTATCCACCTATCTATCTATCTATCTCTATCTATCTATCCATCTATCTATCTATCTATCCATCTATCTATCTATCTATCTATCTATCTATCCATATATCTATCTATCTATCTATCTGTCTATCTATCTAGGTCTCAGATCCGGAGTTGGAGCAGATGTTTATGGAGACGGCCCTGGCAGCAAGTATGTATGTATGTATGTATGTATACCAGTAGTAGTGATGTATGTATGTGTATGTATAGTAATTTTATGTGTGTATGTGTATGTGTGTGTGTGTATGTATGTATGTATGTATGTATGTATGTATGTATGTCATGATGTAATCTATGTAATGTATATGCCGCGTGATGATCTGCTAGGCAAAAGGGTCAGGGTCAAGGAGCACGTGGAGCGCTTGAGTAAAGCTTCTAAGAAAATCTCCGCCTTTAAGATGGGTTATGACCACGACTCGCAGTGACGGAGGTCGGCACTCATGACGCCATGGCAGCCCAGAAGGTCGGGTCTGAAACACCTGGCAAGTACAAACGAGTTAAAGTAAATTAGAGTTTAACTTGAAGTTGAATTCTTCGGCAAGTGCGCCGCACACGAATCCAACCTGTCACCTGGGGGCCTACTCAGTACTAGCCATGCCACCGATGGAATCCGAATCGTGATGGGACCGGCTGAGACGATTCAGACTGAATGGCAAAATCAGAATGCCTGCTTACTGAGCACCACTGCCTCCGGATGTATTGATATGATTGAAAATGAAAAAAAAGAGGTGACTGTCACTGTCCATCGGGTGTCACTTACCGGTAAAAGATCATGTCCAACCTGACACTGTCATTGGCACTGTGACAGTGGCAGTCTCAGGACTCTGAACTTCAGACATTGATAAATCAACTTTTAAACCGGCTGCTGCAGTCAGTGTCACACTGTCTAGTGGCGAAAAACCGTCCAGGTGACCGTGCATTGGCACGGCTACAAGTCACACTGTCTAGTGACAACTCACGGCTACAAGTGAATCGTTGAAACTGATTCAGCTTAGGGAAAATCATCAGTTGAAGTTTTGTGAAAACCATCTGAACTTGAAAGGACAGTAATATTATCAGCAGCCTCCGTGCCCCGTACTATGATTGTTAATTTTCCAGGTGACCACGGGCCATGCCAGGTGAAAGACTTGAAATTTGATAAGTGAAGAACGCTCAGTTGATTAAAACATACGTGCCTCCGTTACTAGGCTTTTCGTTAATAGCGACCGTGCACAGTTTAAAGGAAGCAGCATGCTGTAAGTAAGCTTAGGCCCGGGCGGAGCGAACATAAAAAACTGAAGTTAAAAGTCACAGCATCGGGCCCGGGCCGTATCGGGGCGAACAAAGAGGCTCAGGCCAAAAACTGCAATCTCGACTAAGCGCAGCCGGTGGCAGTGCCACGGACTGTGGTGATAGTAGTACTACTATCAATTTCTTTCTTCCAGTTTCTCAGTGTAATGCCCCCAACGATAACTCGTAAAAAGTCGGTAATACAACCAAACGCAGTCCTCAAAAGATGAGAATGATGTCTCTTCATATTAGCTTAGTGAAGCCAAAAAGGAAAACGGCAACAGATCAGGAATGAAATGTCATCAGGTCCAATCCGGACAAATAATACTGAAAAACAAGCTGGTGCACCTGTCACCAGGAAAAGGTACTTTTTACCGGCTATCCGGGGAGTGATGCCTACAGTAACCCCTCCCGATTTTATGACGGAAATAGCATTTTTGTCATACACCTTCTGATTTCTTTCTGCAAATAGTATGCGCTATGGAGTCATGCCACACGGCGCATCGACCCACGGATAGAGGCTAAAATACGACACGTCAAAGCGGATTCTCTAGCCATTACAAATCATGATACGCCGTGGGCAATCAATCAGTTTATTTGAGACGCATAAAGAAAAATAGTTTCCTTGTTACTGCCTTCGTCGTCTGGCGCGGATTTCTTTACCTGGTGGAGGACCACCAACAAAAGTCAGATCAAACTTTGACTGTTCGAGAATGTCCCAGATCTTATTAGGAATTCCGCCCAACGATAATTAAAAAGGGACATCAAGCACTCCTCTTGGCAGTGTCTGAATGGTCCACGCAGTGTAATCCTTGTCTCTGGGAGTAATTGTATCATCCCATGTCTCGAGACTTTTTGCGTCTTTATATACTGACAGATAATGTCTTGCCATTGGATCCTCAACCGGATCCATACTTCTCCAAAACTGGAGTATCGGTTGTACTATTTTTGCGGCTGATGATATTTTGAGTGTCCGTGTGACACGCATCTGTCGTGGGACCGCCACGACCCGCATCAAGTATAAGTCTGAGAGAGTGTCATCAGCGACATGTTGTTCCGCTGGTCTCATCAGATAGAAAGCATCTTTCACCCATGCGATGGTTGCTATCGCATCGCCTTCCTTCCATCGCTTATGGACAATCTCAACGTTGCCAGCGTTTGGGTCAGTGTCCGTCCCCTCCTCCTCCTGGTGGACGTCCTTTGATCCCATCGACCTCATCGCCTTCCTCGGTTGGTCGTTGATAAGATCATTCCGCGCTCTCCTTAGCTGCGCCTCTGTGATCTTCTCCTTCTTTCCGCTATGCTCTCGCGGAGACTTGGACGGAGTCCCCACCGCGCTTATGCGGTCAGTCTTCTCCTTGCTGTCCACCTCACTCTCCTCCTTCTCAGCTGTCGGTGCCCGATAAGCATCGTCTTGGTCTATGCCAGCCTCCTTGTGGATGGGCGGCACCTCTTTGAAATCATCCTTCATCCGTTTTAACGCCTCCTCAACGGATTCATCTTCCAGTAAGAAGGGATCATACTTAATCAGCCTTCTTACATTCACAATTTGCACCTCCCTCTACCCCTGATCTTGTAGTTCAGAGGTCCCGTCTGTTCCATAATCTGATAAGGTCCTTTCCAGTGAGTGAACAGCTTAGAGCTGACTCCCTTCGGGACTTGAGGATGGTACAATAGTACAATATCCCCGACCTGGAACTTGATCTGATCCAAGTGCGCTTGTCGCACCCCTTCAGCATCAGTCTTTCGGCGCTCCGCCTCTCTATGCGCTCTGACTATTTGTTCCGCCTCCATCTTCACTCTAAGTCTCATCCCAAACAACTCATCCGCATCCGCCCAAGTGTCTTTTGGGTGAAGGAGCGAAGTCGGGATATCAGGCTCACGCCCATATACTAACTGATATGGCGAGATTGAGCTCTTCGAGCCTCCTAACGCCGTAGAGGGTAGACAGTTCATTGCAAACGCAAATGATGGTGCTGCCTCGACCCATGCTCTTTGATTCTCCTTCTTCGTGCAATACATCTTTAGTGAGGCTTTGAGGGGTCTGTGTACCCGCTCGATTTTCCCATTTGCTCGCGGGTTATAGGCAGTAACATATTGCCATTTCATCCCGTAAAATTTAGATAGTTTGTCGATGACCTCGTTATTAAAGTCCGACCCTCGATCAGAGCATATCTTTCTTGGTACTCCGATCTGTGAAATGATCCTATCGATCAGCGCCTCGGCCGTCGTCTTGCCAGTAACGTCTTTGACAGGGATGATCCACACATAGTTGGTGGCTCTGTCAATAGCAGTAATGAGGTATTTGTAACCATCCTTCGATTCTGGGAAAGGTCCCACATGATCAATGTGTATAAACTCAAACATCCCCGCATGAAGAGGAAATTTGCCAATCAGGCCGAAATTTGCCTTCAGTGGTGTTTTGTTTATCTGATCTATCTCCTCCTTCATCTTCTTCCACCAGAATCGCCTCGCTACGAACATGTGAGTTCGTTGTCGACCCGGATGCGCCAAAAGTGGGCAATTGTGGGCTGCGACAAATGTAAATCGTCTCAGACTCTCCGGTACCCAAAGGGTCCATTTGTCCGGCTGTGACGCATATCGACCATGGAGGCCCTTATACCACAAAAGACCATCTCTCCATCCCATCTCCTTCATCTGATCTTTGATCGCTTTCGTTATCTTCAGCTCATCAGGGTTCTGATATAACTGTATGATTCCTTAAAACTCCGGATCTTGAGCCTGTTGCTGCCTCCATGCGGTAGGCGAGGCTATATGGATAGTACCATCTTCTAGCCGTACCACGATTCTTTCCGGGTCATCGTCTAGGTCACTTCTCCGCTCTTGAGGAGGCTCCGCATGAACTTCCTGCGTCTCCTCTTCCTCTCTTATGTTCGCCTTCGCATCCTCATATACCTCATAGGACCACTCAGCGTCCTCCTGGGTATGTAGCTCACAACATATCCCGTGATCCGGGCCTTGTGGACTGTACCGTAGACCTGTGCGGTCATATCGGACTCCACTCGCCATCCCCATCGCCTCAATGTGGCTGACCTCATACACCTTGTCAGTGGACAAGTCTTCCATCTCCACCGTGGACACCAACGCCGATACTTCTGAGTTAAACTCTAGCCTAGAGAGGCTATCAGCGACCACATTTCGCTTCCCCGGTAGATGGACCATTGCAAAATCGAAACAAGACAAGATCGCTTGCCACCGCGCCAGCCGTCCCGTTTGTTCATGATTCATCAACCATAACAGGTTATGCTGATCAGTTCTGACAGTAAATTGAGGTCCTCCCCACAAATACTCTCTGAGACTCTTGAGGGCCCACACCACCGCTAACGCCTCTCTTTGCCTTGTGCAATAATTTCTCTCCGCCGCGCACAACTTCCTGCTAATAAACATGATTGGGCGTAATTTCTTCTCCTCATCCTCTTGTTGTAATACAGCCCCAATCGCAAACTTAGATGCGTCTGTATCGACTACGAATTGTTTCGTAAAGTCGGGCATCGTTAACACCAGTCCTCCGTCTTTCGGGTCTTTGTAAATGAGATCTTTGAGCGCATGAAACGCTTGCAAAGCCTCTTCGCCCCCACTTCTCAAAGTCTCCAAAATCTATCATTTTCTCCAACTTAGCCCGTGTTGCACACCAATCGGGTATAAACTGGCTAGAGTATTGCGCCATCGCAAGGAATGAGTGCAATTCAGTGCGGTTCTTCGGTATCGGTCGATTCATAATCTCCTCCCTCTTCTCTCTGGATATCGAGACTCGATTATGGGAGATCTCGTACCCTAAGTATGTCACACTCGTCTTGGCAAGTTGACACTTCTTTAGATTGCACTTCAGGCCAAAAGCTCCGATGCGCCTGAATATATCGGACAAATGATCGATATGCTCCTCCATTGTGTTAGAGTATACGATAATGTCATCGATATAGCAAAATGCATATTCTCCCGCTTTCTGTCCCCGCCTTTTCATAAAGCCTCCGTCAGACAAATCATCGTACTGACTGCTCAACATCTTCTGCATCGCCTTCTGGAAAAGTCCTGGGGCTTGCTTGAGGCCCATCGGAAGCACTTTCCATTGGTATATTTCCATACCCACCACAAACGCCGTCAGCCATTTGGATTTTTCCTCCAGTGGTATCTGCCAGAAGCCATTCTTAAGGTCAATGACCGAATAGAATTTCGCATTCCGCAGCACTCTCCTTCCTTCTTCTAATGTCGGGAGAGGATTTTTCTCTTCCTCCAGCACCTTGTTAACACGAGCATAGTTAACTGTCAGGCGCCATTCTCCTCCTGGCTTCGGCACTATTCTCGGTTGTGAGACTATTGGAGATGTTGATCTCTCAATAAAGTCCTCATTGAGCAGCTGTCTTGCTAGCTCCTCCGCTATCTTCGCCTCATGTATACTCAAATTCGCCCTTCGTGGTGCCGGTGACGGCTCCGCACCCGGTATTTTGTAAATAACCGCAGTGAAATCTTCAGGCTTGACACCACCTGCATGTGGAGGGTCAAAAATTTCCTTGTTCGCCTCTAATTTGGCTTTTAAAAGCTCCTTTTCCTTCTCCGTGCCTACTCCTTCTTCCAATATTTTCCGCGCCACCGCTTGAAAATCTTCATCAGACATCTGCTTATGTTGCTTGAGGGGTTCTCTGTCCTCCTCCAAGCCTAAGTCCTCTTCCGAGACATCATCGCCGCCGTCGGGCCGGCTGTCTGGGCTCACCTAGTGGCCGCGCAGGCGTGGCAGGCGTCGTCTCGCGGCGCCCCCCAGACGACCCCCCCCCCCCCCCCCCCCCACCGTAGACAATGACCGTGTTCCCGGCGCCGGACGGGTGCCAGCCTCAGAGAAAACGGAGCGGAAAGAGGCACAAGGCCGAGCGGCCAGCGACGGGGGGCAGACACAAACCCCCCTGACGGTGTCCAGCGCTACTGCGCCGGGCCAGGCAGCCGAGCCGCAGCCCAGCCAGAGCCTGGCGGCGGCCCCCCACGCTAGGCCCACGCTAGGCCCAGCCGCCGGCGCCGGGCTGCCCGCCGCATTTGTATGTCCACGGGCCCGGTGCTCTTCGGAGCGCGTCCCCTACGGACTCGCAGAAGCTGCGGGCGCTCATCGAATACTACGGCACCACCCCTCTGTCAGTCTTCCGCCGGCTCAACCCCGTTCCCCCGGGGGACGAGGAGTCTCCCCCCTTGGGCTGGGTGCCGACCCGCATGCGCCCCCGGCTACGAACCTTACCGGACCACCTCTCCCGCTCGCCACACAACCACGCCCGGGGAGAAAAAGAAGGGGCCGGCTCACCTGTCCTGTCCATCGTCCGGAGTATACCGAGCCCGCCGGCGCGGCCGAGGAGCCGACGGCCCACCCTGCTTGACGACGGGGGGAGGGCAAGGAAGGGATCGTACTCCCCCCCCCCCCCCCCCCAGCGACGGGTGCCAGGCCAGGGCGGCAGCCGCCGACGGGACGTCGTCGCTCCCGGTCCACCACTGCTCCCCGGCCGGGGGGTGGGCGGACGCCTGACCCCCCCCCCCCCCCCCCCGGTCAGGCGTCCGCGCGCGGGCGTGGGGGAAGGAGGCGGTGGTTCCTGTCCTGGCAGAGGTCAGGCTCCCTTCACACAACCAGAGGCCAGACATATTACAAACCGCGTCGTCGCCCCGGCCTCTCCCTCCCTGATGCTGGCTAACGTGTTCGGCGCGCCGGACCCTCCCTCCTTGCTGCTGGCTAACGTGTTCGGCGCGCCGGCCCCTCCTTCCTTGCTGCTGGCTAACGTGTTCGCAGCCCCGGCCCTCCCCCTTGCTGCTGGCCAACGCGTCCGCAGCGCCGGCCTCGAAGGTCGCCTGGTGCACCGTGTGCGATAAAAGCTTTGCTAGCAAGTCCGGCCTGAAACTCCACCAGATGATAAATGAGAACAAGCGCCCGTGGCGCTGGGGCCATTGCGACAGAGCCTTTCGGCAAAATGTGGCGTTACAGAGCCACGAGCGCCTGCACACACGCGAAGCCCCTTACCGCTGCGACCTGCCGGGCTGCTCGCGAGCCTGTAAGTCCCCCCAGGCCTTGAAGTCACACCTGGAGGCGGAACACAAGGTGTGCGCCGGCCGGCGGAGCCGGCGAGCCAAGCCCTTAGTGTGCCCGGACTGCCACAAGAGTTTCTGTTCCGCCGTTGCTTGCGAGAGGCACCGGCGGCACCCACGGGTGCAGTGCGGTCGGGGCCTCACCAAGGACGTATGGGTGACGGGCGCCTGCCACCTGCTCGCTGAACTGCACTGCGAGGCCTGCCACAAATCGTTCCCTAGCCACAGGGCCCTCCACCTGCATTTCCGAGACGTGCACTGTATCTACTTGGCTCCGCAGCCCGGCACCCGCGCTAGCGGCCACGTCCGCGCCCAGCCGCCCGAGGAGGGATCATCGTCCCCCCGGCCGACCACGCCTGTTTTCCACGCCTGGTTTTCTGAATAAATAAAGACTGGGCCGCTGCCAGCAGACTGCGAAGGGGAAGCCCCCCGCCCCCCCCCCCCCCCCCCCCCGGCCCCGGCCAGAGCCAGGCGCTCAGGAAGACTGACGTGTGCACCAGGGAGAGACCAAGCCCCCGGGCCCGGCCGGGCCCGGCCGGGGGGGTGGAGGAGAAGAGGCGTCTTCTCCCCCCGGCGCAGAAGGCCCGCCCCCGGGGCCGGGTGGAGGGGCGTGCGCGCCCCCCCCCCCCCCCTTTGTTTCGCGTGTGGCCGGCCGGGTGCACACGCGCACAGCACCGCCCGCGCCCGCGCGGGGGGGGGGGGGGGGGTCGTGCGCGCGTGGCTTAGCGGGACCCCGGAAGAGGCAGGAAAAACAGAATCTCAGAGCCGGCAAAGGAAGAAGGGGCGAGGAGGCTCCCTTTCACTCTCCCCCCCCCCTGCCCGTCTCTCCCCCTCACTGTCCTCTCCTCTGCCTCTACACTCTGGTGGTGCCCCTGTGGCAGGTCAAGGGGCGGCCATGTTACTACAAAGATCGCATGTCCGGCGCCGGAAAGAAAGAAGGACTGCCCCCAGGGGCCTGCGGAGATTGCGGCCGCACGGCACTAGAGGCCCAAGGGGTTCTTTACGATTGGATTGGTCCTGCGAATGCAAACTCTAGGCTCGGGGCGCGCATGGCCGGTTGGAGCCGTGCCTTTGCCGCAGACAGACGACTTCGCAAGGAAGAATACGTCTTGATGAATTACCTGCATCTGCGCTGTTTGGATCGCTCTGTCGCCGCAAGAGGAGGGCTGTCCCCCTCCTCCCTAGAAACGCGGCTGGAGGAATTCAAGACCCGCCGTCTCGAGTATTTGGGCAAGCTGGCATTATGTGCCACCAAAGGTTACGAGCGGCCGGGAAATGATAACAAGCAGTGGACAGCGGCCATCGCCAGATTCAAGGTTCCGCCCAGCACGATCGTGTTTAGCCCCTTGCTAAACCCCCTCCCACTACCTTTTGCGGTGTCCAAGAAAGACTACTGGAATGCGATCGGGGAAGCAGTGAGGCTTAGGAGCCCGCCGGAGCCACTGCCAGAGCTGGTGCTTTCCCGGGGCCAGGCGTACCCACCCGGTAGCCAGCAAGAGATACTAAAGCTTAGCGAGATACTAGAGCTTAGCGGTGACAACGCCCACTGCTTTCCCTTTGCTGGCCCCCCGGCCATCCCCGTCCGCACGCTGACCTTGCACAACTTGGCCTTCCGTGCGCTGAGCCTGCTGGGTCTGCTGAATGGCGCGCGGGAGGACAACGATTCCGAGGACGACGACGACGCCGAGCTTGTCGACGCAGGGCAGGCAGCACGAACCGCTTCCTCGCAAGCATAGCCGAGTTCAAGTTCGTCGAAGCCACCTTGTCAGGCGGCGCAGCGGGGGTTGGCCAGCACACTCTCCGCCTAGCTGGGCTGCCGGCGCTGGAAAAGCTTGTCTTCACGCAGCGCTCGGATGGCCACCCGCAGAAGATGGCACAGCTCTCTCTAAAGCGCTGCGCGCGGCTCTCGACCATTGTGACCTCCCCTCAGGCTGGTGCAAGCCTTCAGCCGGTGTCTGTCTCGGTCAGGGAGTCGTCCCCCCAGTGCCTAGAGTTGTTACCAGGGAATGGCCAGGTGGACTTGCAAGTGGCTTCTTGCCACCGGCTGCGGTTCCTTCGCCTACCCTCGCTGCGGCAGCATACTACGGGGGACCTAAAGCTGACGTGCTGGAACTGCAAGGCTTTACAAGAGGTTTCCTTGCCCGTGCTGTCTAGCGTCGGTAGCTTCGAGGTCAAGGTAGAATCCCGAGAGTATGGCCCCTACCTTCCCCTCCGGATTTTCGAGCTGCCCGCTCTGCAGGAAGCCACCAGGAACCTGGCCCTGACCTTTTTCGCTTGTTTCGAGCTGGCGGAGCTCAAGCTGCCGAGCCTAGCGGAGGTCGGTAGTCTCGAGGTCAAGGTACAAGCCTCGGATGTTGGTCACTCCATTCCCCTCCGCGCTTTCGAGCTGCCCGCTCTGCGGAAGGCCACGGGAAACCTCTCCCTGACCCTGTCCGATTGTTCCGAGCTAAAGCAGCTCACGCTGCCAAGCCTAGTGGAGGTAGGTAGTCTCCAGGCCAAGATAACAGCCCCAGAGGGTTCGTCGTCCACCATCTCCTTACAGGCGTTCCAGCTGCCCGCTCTGCAAAAAGCCGAAAGGGACCTCGCTCTAACCTTTTTGCATTGTCCCGAGCTAGAGCGGGTCGCCTTGCCGGTGCTAGAGGAGGTCGGTAGTCTCGAGATCAAGGTAGAGGCGGGAGAGTGTGAGGCCTCCATTCCCCTACGCGCTTTCGAGCTGCCCGCTCTGCGGGCAGCCAAGGAGAGCCTTGCCCTGACCTTTTTCGATTGTTCCGAGCTAAAGCAACTCACACTGCCGAGCCTGCAGCAGATCGGGGGCAAGCTCTCCGTCTGCGCATCGTGTTGTCCCTTGCAGGCCTTGGCCTTGGACACGCTAACTGAAGCCGGAGGCATCTTCTTGGAATTTAATGATTGTAAAGAATTAGAGACCTACAGCTTTCCGGGGCTGTCAGAGAGCAGCTCCGTGGTCTACCCCGAGGTTAGCCAGGGCACGGGACTCCGGGAGCCAGTTGCGCTCCAGCTCGCGCTGGACGGCTGCCACTCACTCAAGAAGTTGGGCATACCCATCTGGCCCGGCGCCGAGAAGTGTGTGGTTACGGCCACCGATTGCCAGGGGCTGGCCGAGCTGGGGCTGACCACAGAACTCACGAATTGTACAGACCTTCAGCTCACGCTGCAGAACTGCCCCTCGCTTGGGCAGCTGCAAGTGCCCGCGTGGCCAGTCGTCGAGACGTGCGTGGTTGCGGTGAAGCTGTGCAAGGGGCTCCGTCGACTGGAGCTGCGGGACGCGCTGGCGGCCTGTAAAGACTTCCGGCTCCGGCTGGAGGACTGCCCGTTGCTGGAGGATCTCGAGGTGCCCGCGTGGCCGGCAGTCGGGACGTGTGCGGTCACGGTCCGGCGGTGTGAGGGGCTTCTTTTACTCAGGCTGCCGGACGAGCTGGCCCCCTGTACATACTTCGGGCTGCACCTGGACGGCCGCCCCCCGCCCGAAGGGGTGAGGTTACCCCCGGGGCTGCCTCCAGACTCTTCGGACGACGTTCCGGCGTGGTTGGGAGGACGTAAACTGCGGGAGAAGAAGATAGCGGCGGAGTATTCTGGCATCAAGCTCTGGGCGCTAAGTATGCCCAAGCTGCCGCAGGTGCAGGAGTGTGTACTCAGGCTCAAGCGCTGCGGAGAGCTCAAGAAAACGGAATGGCTAGGGGGCCTGCCAGAGTGTACGTCGTTCACGCTCAAGCTCCACGACTGCCCCAAACTCCAGCAGCTGACTGTGCCCGAGCTGCCGCTCGTCCGCAGGTGCGTGGTTGTAGTCCGGCAGTGCAAGGTACTGCGGAGCCTAGTGCTGCCGGCGACGCTGCCGCAGTGTGTGTCCTTCGAGCTTGAGCTAGATGGCTGCTCCGGGCTCGAGGAGCTGGTTGTGCCCGAGCTATCGCTCGTCCAGACATGCAGGCTCGAGGTCCGGCGGTGCAACGCGCTGCAGAGCCTAGCGCTACCGGAAACGCTGCCCCACTGTGTGTCCTTCAAGCTTAACCTAGAAGCTCGCTCGCTGGTACAGGAGCTGGCTACGCCCCAACTGCCGTCCGTCCGGCAGTACGAGGTTGAGGTCCGGGGGGGCCGGTCTTTCTTGCTGCGGCCGCTGCCTGGCCTAGCAAACTGTACCTCGTTCAAGCTCGTGCTGCGGGGCCTCCACGAGCACGCTGTTTTTGCCGCACTCCATGCAACTACCAAGATGTACTGCGGTTTTGCCGCACTCCCTGAAACTACCAAGATGTACTGCGTTCGAGCTAGATTTAAGCAACATACAGCTCCCCCAGCAGCGGGTTGTGCTAGCGCTGCCAGTAGTGCAGAACTATGTGGTCAAGGCAGTGGACTGTGCCGGGTTGGTGAGTCTGGATCTGCCAAGAGAGCTCGGGGCGTGTACCAAGTTGGTGATCGAGTTGAAGAGCTGCTCCGACGTCACGGAGCTGGTGGTACCACCGTTGCCGACACTAAGGGAATGTATCATCGAAACCGCAGAGTGTCCGAAGCTCGAATGGCTACAGTTGCCGACGGAGCTGAAAGCCTGTACCAAGTTTGAGCTTAAATGTCCCAAGCCCAACCACCGTTTCGGGTGGTCTGGTCTACCAGCGCTGCCGTCGGTCCAGAACATCAGGACGGAGATTAGTGCCCCCCGGCTTGCAGAACCTCCGAAGAAGAAGAGAAGAGTAGTTGGGAGACTGCGGCAGTAGTGGCCAGGGGGCAAGCGCCCGGGGCTTAGCATGAGCCACTACTGTCAGCTGGTCGCGGTCATTAAAAAAGCTGATAACGCACTGCACTAGAACTAGTGTCCGGGGGACCGGAGAAGCCGGGCCGGCAGTGAGAGGCAGGCAAGAAGTGCGGGCGGCTTTTTTTCCCCTCTCTCGTTCCTCCCGAGAGGCACTGTTTGCTCCGTGTCGTAGCACCGGCCGCCGGGCTCTCTTTGCCAGGCAGACCTGCCGGGGGGGGGGGGGGGGGCTGGCTCTCTTCCGACGACGTGCGATTTCGCCCCTAGGGGCCAAAATGGATTTTTAGCCCTCTCTTTTCCCGCGACCGAGTACAAACCTGGGAAGGCACACCCCCGAGAAAGTCGGTTTTTCTTCGCGCCAGGGGGGAGAGCCCCTTCCTCTCCCCCCCCCCCCCCCCCCCCCCGGCGGGCCCGCCGGCCGCGGCTGTGCCCCCCCCCCCCCCCCGCCCCGGTGGGAGGGCTGGCCGCGGGGCGGCACGCGGGGCCGCCGGGCGGTGGGCGGCCGCAGGGGCGGCCCGCGCGCGTGCCGGGGGGGGGGGGGGGGCAGGGGGTGGTTCCCCCCGGCAGAACCCGCGCCCCCCCCCCCCCCCCGGCAGAACCCGCGCCCCCCCCCCCCGGCCGGGCCCGCCCCCCCCCCCCCCCTTCTCTCCGCCCGTGCCAGCGCCAGGGCGGCGCGTGGGTGTGAGTGACCCACGCGCGCGGGACCGGGCGTGGCCGCCGGGCCAGGCCGTCGCAGAATCGGTCCGCCATGGCCAAGCGGACGCAGAGCCAGGCGGTGCTGCCGGAGCCGTACGAGCCCTATTCTTTTCGCGGCAGCCGCCCCTTCTATACGTCGCTGTCGAGCGGGGCGGGCCAGGCCCCCGCCCCGGAGGCCGACGAGGCCAACATAGTGGACACCTTCTTCGAGCAGGGCGCCGAGGACTACGGCGCCGCCGGGCAGGGCCACCTGGCCCCCGCGCACGAGGGCGCCGACCTGGTGCGGGACGCGTGCTACTGCTTGCAGATGACGGTGCCCTCGCGCTTCCTGTCGCAGCCCACGCCCCTGGGCTTCGAGACCAAGACCAACAAGGTGCACGAGGCCTTCAAGCTGCTGGTGTGCCTGTGGTGGGCCATTGCGTCGCACCCCGACCTGCTGGGCGTGGACGCCGAGAGTGCGCTACCCCACAGCGTCCGGGCCGTGTCGGCGGTCCAGGACGAGCACGGCCAGGTCGTCGGCCACTCGCTGTGGCTGTGAGTCAACCGCGCCAACTTCGACGTGCTGCGGATCATCAACGACCTGCTGGCCGACAGCCGGGGGTACGACCCCTGCCCGGGCAGCGCGCTGGCCACGGAGGAGGCGGAGGACGGGGCGGACGCGGGCGACGCCGAGCAGCCCGACGGCTGGCGGCCGCCCGCGGCCAAGAAGCAGCGGCGCGGGGGCGGCCAGCGCCCGCGCTGGCAGCCGACCAAGTGCCCCTTCACCGCGGACTACCGGGAGTCTTTGGCGAAGCTGATGCAGAACGTGGAGTTCCTGAGCTCGGTGGTGCTGGTGGGCCCGGACCCCGCAGGCGGGGGCGGACGTGTCGGCGTTCCTGCTGCGGCGGCGGACGGAGCGCGTGTGGGGGGGCTGCGTGCTGGACCCGCGCGTCTTCTTCCACCCGCGCCACCTGCGGCACGGGCTGCTGGAGGGCGTGGTGCCGGCGCAGCTGGACTGGGCCCGGTACGTGCAGGAGCCCCCCGCGGGCCAGGGCGGGGCGGCGACGTTCGCGGTGCCCTTCCCGGACCTGTCCTGGCGCCTGCCGTCCAGGCTATCGCACGCCAGGTTCGCGCACACGCGCCTGCCGGTGCCCCGGCGCCCCGACCTGGAGGAAGCCCAGGGCACGGCCGAGGAAAACACCCTGCTGGGGGTGCTGGCGGCGGACGAGCAGCTCGGGCCCGACGAGCTGTGCGCGCGCGCGCGGTCGCTGGCGGGCCTGGTGCGGGCCGTGGACGGCGGGGCCGGCGGCGGCGGCGGCGCGGCCAGCGAGCAGACGATCAAGCGCCTGATGCATCAGGGGCGGCAGCGCCTGCTGGACGAGGTGGCCGAGCTGCGGCGGGGGGGCGCGTCGGCCGAGGCGTGCGCGTCGGCGCACTGGCAGGGGCTGCAGACCCTGCGGCGCGGGGTAGCCCCCTGGGTGCAGAGCCTGCTGCGGGAGGGCGGCGGCTGCTCGGACGCGCAGCTGGCGGCCTTCTCGCACCTGAGCAAGCCCCGGCCGTCCGAGGTGGACGGCACCCCCCTGCCGCTCAGCTGGTACTCGTTCCAGGCGCTCCCGGTCGACAACCTCGGGGTGTCGGACTGCTACTACGTGCGGCTGCACAACCTGTTCGCGCACCAGCTGCGGGTGGGCACGATGCACGTGGAGGCGCAGCTCATGCTGCTGGTGGCGCAGTGCTCGGTGCGGGAGACGGCGTTCGTCAACATGGTGGCGTACGGCCCGCCGGGCACGGGCAAGAGCTGGCTGCAGGACCTGCTCATGAAGTTCCTGCTGCTGCCCGGCACGACGGTGGCGCTGACCGACATGTCGACCAAGGCCATGGCCGGCAACTACGACAAGCGCGGCGAGGTGCGCGTGATGGACGAGATGCCGCAGCACTTTTTGGGGCTGCGCAACGGGCGCACCGAGGCGTCCAGCATCACGGAGACGATCAAGTCGATGCTGTCGGCGCCTACGCTGCAGTACCAGATCTGCCGCGTCGACAACGAGCGGGGGCAGCGCTTCATCGAGCAGACGTGCGCGCGCATCAGCGGCGCCTTCATCGGGGCCAGCAACACGTACCCGTGCGACTTTCTGGCCGCCATCCGGGACCGCCTGCTGTGCATCTACAGCCCCGCGCGCGAGCGGCCCGGCCACGAGCCCTGGCGCAACGTCGGGACCGAGCCGGACGTGCAGAGCCAGGCCGTGCTGGAGGAACAGGTGCGCTGGGTGCGGGACGACACGGCGCTGGGCTACGTGTACGACACGCTGCTGGCGCTGGGCTTCGCCAACCCCGTGCGCCTGTACGTGACGCCGCAGCTGCTGGGCCGCTTCTGCCAGCGGGCCGAGCAGCACGGCGTGTGCGGCCTGCACTCGCAGCGCACGATCCACCGGCTCACGGCCCTCATCACGCGCAACATCATCCGCCGCGCCGTGTTCCTGGTGTTCCACTCGTCGCTGAGCCCGCTCATCGACCCCGGCCGGGGCACGCACTACGGCCGGCCGCTGGGCAAGGCGCCGGGCGCTCGAGGACTTTGGGTGGCTGGACTTCTGGCTCAACGACGAGGACCCGTCCGTGCTGCTCACGGCCATCGCCATGATCGGCGAGCACGAGTTCCACTTCCCGCAGCAGCGCGCCGTGCTGTACACCCTGGCGCGCGAGTTCTTCGAGGCGCGGCACCAGGTGCCCGAGGCGCAGCAGCTGTGGCTGCCGGCGGGCACGCGCTCGGCGTTCGTGAGCGAGCGCGTCCTGGCCGAGGACGCCGGCTCGCGGCTGGCCGACCCGCCCGCGGCGCGCGACAAGTACGCGCGGGCGGCCCGGCACGCCCGGGAGGAGGTCCTGCGCCACGAGCAGGAGCTGACCGCCCGGCGGCGCCGCGTGGCGCTGCAGCGCAATGGCGTGCGGCCGGGCCACTACTCCTTCTCCAAGCACGACAGCCAGCTGTTCGCCAACCACCTGGACTACGCCGAGTGCAGCCGCGCGCTGGGCGGTCTGCTGTGGAAGAACCACGCCCGGGAGCTGCGCATGGACTACCACGAGTTCAAGGACGTGCTGCACCAGCTGCTGCAGGGCCGGCCCGGCGACCGGGGGCCCGTGGTCGTGCAGCGCGCCGAGGACTTCCAGGTGCCGTCGCTGGTGATGGAGCAGGGGCTGGCGCCCGACCTGCTGCCGAGGCACATGGTCCAGGTCCTGCAGGACCACTTTGCGCGCCCGCGTCAGATGCTCACGGGGCAGCTCGACCGCTCGCTGCAGCACTACGAGCTGTTCCTGACGGACCTGCTGCCGAACGGCGTGCCGCGCGGCCTGACGGACCCCGGCCGCGCGGCCGCAGCGGCCGGGCCGCCGCCCGTGGTGCAGGGCCAGCTGGGGCAGAACCCCGCGTCGCTGGGCGGGCTGCTGCGGCCGCTGCGGACGCGCGGCACCACCACCACCAGCGCCGGGGCCGCTACCACCACCGGTGGCGAGGCCGGCACCAGCGCCGGCGACGGGGCCACCCCGGCGGGGGCGGCGCCCGGGGCCGCGCCGGGTGACCTGGCCGACTACGTGTACGCCCAGCACCGCCGCGAGTTCTGGCTGCCGGCCACCGCCGCCACGCCCGCGGGCGGCACGCACGAGCACCTGTCCGACCACCGCCTGCTGCCCGCCCTGCTCGGCCGCGATGCCGAGATCCGGCGCCAGCAGACGGCCGCGCTGGCCCCGCTGCTCGGGCTGGAGCCCGAGGCCCTGCTGCGCAGCGTGCTGGGCATCCACTCGTACGGCGGCGCCACCGAGTTTGTGCGCGCCAGCCTGCCCAGCGAGATCATTAGGCTCAACGCCGAGCTGCTGCTCGAGTACGTGAAAATGATCACGGACCGGCTGCTCGTGGCCCTGGGCTACGCCAAGCTCTGGCACGCCGAGAACCCCTTCCCCTGGATGGACATGATCTCGCTGCGGACGTCGGCCAACTTTTTCGAGCGCCGCGAGGCCTCGTACGCGGGCCGGAGCGGGGTCGTGGCCGCGCTGCAAGGGGTCGACCACCACCGCTTCGACACCAACGTGGACTTTTGAACCCCCTCGGCCACGGCCGCGCACCGCGCACTGCTCGGCCAGCGAGCGAGCAGGGAGAGCAGGAGAGAGTGGGCCGGCCGGCGGGGAGGCAGGGTGTGTGCGGTGTGCAGACCAAGGACTGACTTTAATTAAAACAGAGAGCGAAAGGGGCTCCCCTCCCGGGACACACTAGGTCTGCTCCGTTTTTTGTCGCTTGGGCCCTTTCGGCCGGCCACGGCTCTCACTCGGCCGAGGCAGGGCCCGGACACCCGACGAGTCCCCACCCTGGGATAAGCTAGGCGTGCCCTGCCGCCCGCTGAGACGTTCGCTCAGGTCTAGCAGGGCCGAGCGATTAGATGATGTCCACTCTGTGGATAACTTTAGTTTCTCGCAGGGCCCTACCACGACGTTCGCATGGCCGACCGGCACCGGGGTCAGAATATCAAGATCTCGTAGCACCGGGCAGTTTGTTACGTGCAGCATGAGGGAAGAGCAGCTCTGCCCAAGCTTGCCCAGCGCGAGGTGTGTGAGCGACTTGCAGTCCTCGACCGTCAGCAGCATTTCCTGGACACGCGGCAGGGCTGGTATCGCTAGTTCCCGGAGCTGGGGGCAGCAGGCCAGCGTCAGCCTGAGCCTTAGACAGTGCGGAAGCTTCTCGGGCAGGCCCAAGCGCTGCAGGGATTTACAGTCCGTGACATAGAGGACAGCTCCCTGAGAGCCCCCGCCAGTCCTGCCGCCTGGCCGTCAGCCTCCGGCCGCTGGTAGTCGTCTGAGGGTACCACAAACTCCTGCAGGGCATGGCACCGCTCGAAGGTGACCACGAGCGAGCCGCCCGCCCGTTGCAGTGACTGCGCTAGACCCTCTCCCTGTGCCGGGCCGCCCGCGGGCAGACCGATGCTCCGTAGCGCAGGGAGGCCGCAGGTCGAGAGGCGGCGGCAGTTGACAAAGGTCAGCTGGACGTTGCGGCCGACCGAGGCCAGGGCTGCTAG
>WBZZ01001942.1:237500-240000 GCA_019918135.1 Paulinella micropora
TACACACATGCATACATACATACATACATACATACTTACATACATACATACATACATACATACATACATACATAAGAGCTGTCCCAAAAGAAAATCCCTGACTTTGATTCTATCTTTCTCTTGGAACAAGGCCGATATAGGTGATTTTATTGCATATGCACAAACTGCAGGTCCGTAGAAATATTGTTATCTGAACTATGTGTATGGGGCTGGAACCCCGTCGAAGTAAGGAGAGAGAAAAAAATTAAGGAAATTCCTGAACACTTTTGTTGCATGCATGTATGCATGTATGCATGTATGCATGTATGTATGTATGTATGCATGTATGTATGTGTGTATTTATGTATGCATTTATGTATGTATGTATGTATGTATGTATGTATGCATGTATGTATGTATGCATTGTATGCGTGTATGTATGTATATATGTATGTATGTATGTATGTATGTATGCATGTATGAATGAATGAATGAATAAATGAATGAATGAATGAATGAATGTGTGTATGCATGTATGTATGTATGTATGTATGTATGTATGTATGTACATATGTATGTATGTATTTATGTATGGAAATATGGATGGATGTATGCACGGATGTATGCATCCATGTATGTATGTATGTCTACATGTATGTATATGTATGTATGGATGTGTTTGCATGTGTTGTATGTGTATGTATGTATGTATGTATGTATGTGTATGTATGTGTATGTATGCCTGTGTATGTATGTATGTATGTATGTATGGATGGATGAATGGATGGATGGATGGATGGATGGATAGATACACGTACGTAAGTATGTACGTTTGTATTTTATTTTTTATATGTATTGTATGTATGTATGTATGTATGTATGTATTGTATGTCTTGTATGTATGATTATTCAGAGGGAGGAGCTGTGTCGCCCTTGCAAATGCCCTGCAAAAAGCAGTCAAGAATGAAGCAAGGGAGCGAGCTGAACGAAGAACGTCGATCGCCTTTTTCGGTTTATCCTTATCCCTCTCCTGATTTCAACCATTCCGAGGAAAACAGATCGTTTAGCTCGATCCCACTTCTCTATCTATCCCCGGGGGCCTCCTCGCCGGAGTCCGAGGTCCCGTCTGCCCCTGGCTCGTGCTTCAGTAACTCCTCTCCAGCTTATCCAGGCGGCTTTGAAAACGAGTTAACGTCCGGCGGCCAGACTTCACCATCCTTGTTGGCCTCGATGCCTGCTCCTGCCCCCCCGTCGCCAGCCCCGCAGCAACTTGAAGAATCTTGCGACCTAGAACTTCTGACCCCTGAGGATTTCCTGGGCAGCTGCTTGCAGAAAATGGTTTTGTACGATAACGATGTAAGTGTTGTTATCCACACTGCCCCAGTTTGTGGAAAGTCGATGTCCAAGTCCGTCAGCAGCGCCTTACAACCGAAGGCTTTGCATGACGATGACAATCGGAGTCCAGCTTTTATTCTGCACACTCCGAGTCCCGCAACTTTTATTCTGCACACTCCAAGTCCCGCAGCGTTTGGAGAGGCGATGTGCGTGCACGTCCCTATTGAGCGCTCCTGTCCAGGCTCAACCAACCCGTACTCCGCCAATTGGTCTTGCCTCGGGGAGTGATTAATCAAATTTTAATAATAGAATAGTAATAAGACCTTACCACATCTTTTTACTACGTGACAGGTGATTGCGGTTCTGAACTCGCCGCACACGATTGGTCGACACTTTAATGCGCTGAAGAGTAGCAAAACTGGACAGTGCAGGCTCGGGCCGGCACAGCTACAAAGTACGCAAATTATTATGACAGTAACCGATTCACAAGTGATAGGGGGCTTTGGTACTAGTCGTATTACCTAATTAGTCTGTTACTCTCAATGACTGAGCCTCAGCTGAATTGTTGAAGTGTTACACTTTATATTATAATATATAATAAATTATAGTCACGGTTGGAACGACAGGGGTTTACGGGATCTCAAGTGTCCTTGCTCGACCCGTTCACTTGAGCCCGGCTGTTACCATGAACTTGATATATACTTATTAATAATAATATAACAACTAGCGGCCCGGCACTATCTAACGACATGAAGGCTGGATCGGGTGGAATATCTAACGTAGAGAGAGTCCGTATCTTATGATCATGAGTCGAGTCCGAGGCTCCACTGAGTCAAGCCAAGCCTCCGATCATCAACGGACAGATCGGGCCTGGCGGCCCCCGGAACATAGCCCGAGAGTAATGCGATTGATAGTATATACCGGATAGGCCAATATAATCCCCCGCTGGTTGAAGAAAGACCGGGCACTGACTCAAGTTCGTAGCCTCCGTGGCCGCGGCATATGATAGTGCAATAATATCAGCATGATGAGTCTCAAAGACTTCACTCGGACTCGGAGAGCAGCAGCGGGGCCACTGACTTGGAGCCTGAACCCGGCCGGGAGGGGGGGGGGGGCGGTGGGCCTCCGGGGGCCCCGGGGGGCCCGGGGGGGGGGGGGGGGGAACTGATCATCTATTATATTAATA